>JAREIK010003479.1:511972-593349 GCA_029783825.1 Sapria himalayana
ACATAGACATAAACAAAGATAGATATATAGATACACATATAGACAAATGGATAAATAGATAGATATTGAGATAAACATATAGGTATATAGATAGATAAACATATAGACAGATAGACAAATAGACAAATAGACAAATAGACAAATAGATAGATAGATAGATAGATAGTCAAATAGATTAATAGATAAATAGTCAAATAGATAGATATATATATATATAGACATATAGAAAAATAGAAATATAGATAGCCAGATAGATAGACAAATAGATAGATGGATAGATAGATAGATAGATATATAGATTGATTGATTGATATATAAATAGATAGATAGATAAGCAAAAATATAGATAGGTAGATAGGCAGATAAATAGATAGATTCAAAGATAGAAATATAGATAAACAAATAGATAGATAAATAGACATATAGAAAGAAAGATAGATAGACAGATAGATAGATAGAAAAATAAAGAAAAATATAGAGATAGACAAATACAAAGATTGATAGATATACACATAGACACATAGAGACATTAATAAATATATATATAGACAAATGTACAATTAGAATATTAGATCAACTAATAAGTAGTTAAATAGTTTGATAGATAGACACAAAGATAAATAGATAGATAAACTATTAAAAAGATAGATAGATATATAGACACACACACACACACATATCTATATATGTATATATATTGAAAGTTGCTTGGTAGATAAGCAAAAATTGAGATAGAGATATAGTTAGATAGAAAGATATTCAAATAGATAAATATATAGATAGATAGACATATAGATAGATATACAAATAGTGAAATAGATAGATAGATAGATTGATAGACAACTTATTGATATATCGATAAATAGATAGATAGATTGTTTAATTAATAGATATACATATAGACAGATAGAAAAATAGATAGATAGATAGATATATATATATATATATATATTGTTGGGAAATTACGCTCCCATAGTTATGATTTTAAGATACATAAGACAACAAAACAATAACACAATAGAATAATATATATCCAATCTACAATCCAATATGGTAGAATCAAAAAAGTGAGAAAACACAAAACCAGAAATAATGTGGTTCGCTAGTCACTCAGTATGACGAGCTACATCTACCAAAAAATACTTATGCATTACAGATTAAACCAAAAGTATCTTACAGTTTGTGCAGCAAAGAGAAAATAATGATAAATCGCACAAAGAGAGAGAGAGAGAGAGAGAGAGAGAAGATAATGAATAGTTCCGGATCTGAAAAAACAGCAACCCGAAAATAAAAATACAAAAACATTTATAATAAAATCTTTCAGTTCAATCCAATAAAACTAGCTACATACACTGTTATTGTGCTACTGCTGCATCTTCGGCCTCTTAATATTTCCTTTTCTACACTTACATTAAAATATTAAAACAGAAATATTTGGTTATAGAAATAGATTATCAAAAACAAATTATATATAAAGCATATATATATATATATATATATATATATATATATAGTTAAAAAGATAGATAGATAGTTAGACATATAGACAAATATATAGATAGACAAATAGGCAAAAAGACATATAGAGAAATAGATTGAAATAGAGATAGATAAATAGACACTTGGATAGATCGACTAATATATATATACAAATAGAAAGAAATTTAGATAGATAAACATATAGATAGATAGAAAGATAAACTAATAGACAGATAGGTAAAAAAGTTTGTTAAATAGTTAGATAGGTAGATAAATTGACATATAGAAAGATATACATATAGATTGTTAGTTAGAGAATTAGGTAGATAAAAAATAAATATATAGTTATATTCATAGATTAATAGATTGATATATAGCCAAATAGATACATAGATAGATAGACAAATAAACAAATAGAAAGTTAGATATATAGATAAATATATAAAGAGAAAGATAGATAGATATATAGATATTTAGATAATAAGATAGACATAAATATTATTAGACAAATAGATATATAAACATATAGATAGATAGACAAAAAATAGATGGATAGACAGATAGACTTATACACTAATATACTATTAGATAGATCGAGAGATAGATAGACAAATTGATAGATAGACATATAGACAAATTGATAGATAGACATATAGACAAATAGATAGATCCACAGATAGAAAGATATACAGATAGATAGATATTTAGACAGAGATATAGATAGATAGATAGATAGACATATAGATAGATAGACAATAGAGAAATAGATCGATAGATAAATAGATAGATAGATTAAAAGATAGATAAATAGATAAATAAATAGATAGATAGATAAATAGATAGATAGATAGACATATAAACAAATAGACATATATTTATCTATTTCTCTATCTATTTGTCTATCTATATGTGTATCTATGTCTATCTATATGTCTATCAATTTCTTTATATATCGGTCCATCAATTTGCCTATCAATCTCTATATAATTCTTTCTATCAATCTATATATCAATCAATATATCTATCTATATATCTCTTTATCTATCTGTATGTCTATCTATTTGTCTATTTATCTATCTATCTATCTATTTGTCTATCTATCTATCTTTCTATATGTCATTCTATCTATCTATCTCTCTTTCTATCTATCTTTCTCTCTATCTGTTTGTCTCTATATTTGTAAGTATATCTATCTATCTATCTAAATTTCTTTGTATCTTTCTATCTATCTTTTTATCTCTCTATCTATCCATCTATCTATCTATATGTCTATCAATCTATTAATCCATCTATCAATCTATCTAGCAATATATTAATCTAAATGATCTGTCTATCTATCTATCTATGAATCTATCTATTTGTGTATCTTTTTGTCTATCTAACTATCTATTTGTCTAGCTATCTATCTATATATCTCTTTATTTATCTGTCTATCCATCTATCTATCAATATCTCTTTTTATCAATATATCTATCTTTTTATCTATCTTTTAATCTATCTGTCTATCTAACTAACTAACTAACTATCAATTTATCAATCTATTTATATGTCTATCTATCTGTCAATCAATCTATCTATCTCTTAGTCTATCTATCTATCTATTTATCTATCTGTTTGTTTTTCTATCTATCTTTCTATCAATTTATATATATGATCTTTCTATCTTTCTATCTATCTAGCTATATATTTGTCTATTTTTGTGTATATCTATATGTCTATCTTTATATCTATCTACCTATCAATCATTCAATTTATCTAATATATATATTTTTATCTATTTGTCTATCTACCTATTTATTTATAAATTTATCTATATGTTTGTGTCTATCTATCTATCTATCAATTTATCTTACTGTGTATATGTCTATCTTTAAATCCATCTTTCTATCTATTAATCTATATATCTATCTATTAATCTATATATCTATCTATTAATCTATATATATATATATATATCTATCTGTCTATCTAATTTATATGTTTATTTAAGCATCTATCTATCATTCTATCATTCTATCTACCTATCTATCTATTTATTTAACTATCTATCTAAATTTTTATATATATATATATATATATATATATATATATATATATATATATATATATATATATATATATATATATATCTATCTATCTATCTATGTATATGCTTATCTTTCTTTCAATCTATCTACCTATATGTCTTTTATGTCTAACTATCTCTTTGTCTATTTGTTTATCTATTTATCTATCAGTCTATATACTTGTATACCTATCTACTTTTCTACTTATCTACTTGTCTACCTATCTACTTGTCTGCCTATCTACCTGTCTACCTATCTTTCTATCGATGTGTTGACCTATCTAACTGTCTAGCTATCTGCTTATCTATCTCTCTACCTATCTCTCTTTCTAACTATCTACCTATCAATATGTCTATTTGTCTATCTGTATATCTATCTATATGTCTATATGTCTACATGTCTATATGTCTATCTGTGTATCTATCTATCTGTCTATCAATTTATTTGTCTATTTATCTATCTGTCAATCTATTAATCTGCTTATCTTTCTATTTATATATATTTTTATATGTCAATCAATCTATCTGTCTATTTGTCTATCTATCTATCTATCTTCCTATCTGTCTATCTGTATATCTATCTAATAGTTTAACTATCTATTTATCTACATATCAATCTCTTTAACTCTTTATCTATCTTTCTTTATATTGGTATATCTATCTATCTATCTTATATCTATTTCTCTATTTGTTTATCTACTATCTCTCTATATATCTATCTATCTATCTATCTGACTATCTATCTATCTATTTGTCTATGTGTCTATCTATCTATCTCCTTGTTTGTCTATTTGTCCATCTATATACATATTAATCTATCTATCTATCTATCAATTTGTATATATTTCTATCTATCAATCTATCTATATGACTATCTATCCTTATGTCTATATATCTAGCTATCTTTTTGTCCAACTTTATATATTTCTATCTATCTATTTGTCTATATATCTTTCTATCTACATTTATATCTATCAATAAACCTATCTATCTATCTAACTATCTATCTATCTAACTATCTATCTATCTATAATTCTATCATTCTATTTGCATATCTTTCTATTTATCTATCTATCCTCTTGCCTATTTAAGTATCTTTCTATCTATATTTCTATCTAGATGTCTATATGTTTATCTTTCTATTAGTCTATCTATATATCTATCTATTTTTCTATCTATCTATCTAGATATCTATATTTTCATCTGTCTATCTATCTACCTATTACATATCTACCTATCTACATATCTTTCTATCTACATGTCTAGTTGTCTAGCTATATAGCTGTCTACTTGTCTAGCTATATAGCTGTCTACTTGTCTACCTATCTACCTATAAATATATACAATGTTATTAACAAATATTTTAATTTAATTATATGAATACATATATGTATATATAGGTAGAATTATAGTTATATTTAATTATATAGAGTGTTACATTGTTATACAAATATTTATATATAATTATACACATATAGTTATAATAATGTATGTATTTAAAGATATAATTATATATAACATTTATATAGTTATACATTTAGTAAAACACAATTATATATAGTTATATATTATTACACATAAAGTATATTGTTTTAATAAATATAGTTATATAAAATTATACATAGAGTTATACATCATTATATAGATACAAATTAGTTATGTATAGTTATAAATATAGTTATAAAATTAGTTTACTTAATTATAAATATAGTTAAAAATACTTTTATATATATTGGCATATAATTATATAATTAAAGAAGTGTTTAGATATAATATTTGTGATTAAAATATTTTTATAAATGTTACTTAAATATAATTATATATATGTAACACTTTTATAAATAATATATAGTATATATATCACATTTATATAAACATTATAAATATTCTATATTTATATAAAAATTAATATGTAACATACAAGATTACAAAATTGTATAAACATTTAATGTTATATATTTAAAATTAATATGTAATATAATATAAAAGATTAAAATTAATATGTAATATAATTAATATGTAATATATAGTATAAAAAACTATATAAATGGATAGATTTATGTAAATGTTGTATAGATATGCATAAACATTAATACATATGTATAAATATTTATATATAACAATATATATTAATATAAACATATCAGTGTTTATATATAATGTATTAAATTTATATAAATTAAAGTCTAGACATTTATATATAATGTCATACGATTATATAAATGTATAAAACATTATATATATTGTTACATGTTTATAATTAATTCGGAGAAAACAAAAATATAACCCATTAACATTAGGTTTAATTTTTATTAAATTATAGAAGCAGAAAACATCAAGAAGGAGTGAACAAAATACAAACAATAAGAATTTGAAATCAATAAAACCCTAAAAATTGAAATAGTAGAAGAACAAAGATTACACTGAGAATTTATAGTTTCATTAATGGTGTAGAGTGAAAATCATAGGTGAACTGAAAATAGAAGCAAAAATAATGAAAACTAGGGGATAATTTAAAAAAGCTAATACCCGATTATTCTGTAAAAATGAAAATCCGATAGTACTAGTAAAATTTAGAGTGATTGAGATATGCATATAGCATTCCAAAGTAGAACAATAAAAAAATTACCTGGTAATAGAATAGATAAAATTCCTAGGTTGCTTACGTGTAGTCATGTTTCGCCTTTGGTTTGAAATTTGAAAGAGGTAAATTTTGCTATGTGTTAATGACTTAGCAATTTTTTATTAAATCTAAAAAGTTAACTTAGGAATTACCGACCAAATTTTTGGTCGGTAAATAGTCGGTAATTACGACGTTATAAATAATTTGGAAAGCCACTTTACCGACCTATATTTTTAGTCATTAAATGGTCGGTAATTTGTTGGTAATTTTTATTTGCTAATTCCCTACTAATTTACAGATCAATTTCTGACCAAAAATATTTGGTCGAAAAATATGGTCGATCTTTGGTCCAAAAATTAGTAAGAATTAATTTTTTTTCGAAACCTATTTTTGGACTCTAAATGGTCATTATTTTCTAAGTAATTACCGACCAATTTTTTAGGTCGGTACTTTGGTCATTATTCTTGTTATTTTTAGTAGTGTATCTATCTATCTACCTATCTATTTGTTTGTCTATCTGTCTATCTATATATCTATCTATCTATCTATTTGTCTATTTATCTATATGTATATCTATCTACATGTATACCTATCAAATTATTTGTCTATCTATCTATCAATCTATCTATCTATCTGCATATCTATTAATTAGTCAATATGTCAATTGTCTATCTATCCATCTATCTCTCTATCTTTATATCTTTGTATATTTTTATCTATCTATCAGTATATCTTTCTATCATTCTATATATCTTTCTATCTATCTATTTGTCTATCTTTCTATAGATAAATCTATTTGTCTATATATCCTTGTCTATATCTATATATGTTAATCTATATATTTGTCTAACTATCGATCTTTTCATCTCTATATCTCTGAATCTATCTATATATATCTTTATATGTTTATATGTCTTTATGTCTATTTGTCTAGTTCTCTATATATCTATCTGTCTATCTATCATTATATCTATCTATCTTTCTTTCTATTTGTATATATTTTTATCTATTTATCAATTTGTCTATCTTTTTATTTGTCAATCAATCTAACTGTCTATCATTCTACTTGTCTAAATATCTATATATTTATTTATCTATCTAAATAATCATACTATCATTCTATTATATATCTATCTATTTATCTATCTTTATACTTGACTATCTATCTATATACCTATCTATCTATCTCTCTATCTATCAGACTATCTATCTATCTATATATCTATCTATCTATTTATCTATCTATCTATTTATTTGTATATCTATTTATCTATTATAAGTATCTATTTGTTAATGTGTCTATATGTCTATCTGTCTATCTATCTATAAATCTATCAATCAATCAATGATCTAACTATCAATCAATCTATCTATCTTTATATCTATCTCTGTATCTATTTAATTATATATTTATCTATCTATCAATGAATAAATTTACCAATCTATCTAACTATCTATATATATGTCAATAAGTCAACCTATATATCTATATATCTATCTATCTATCACTTTGTCTATCTTTCTATCTATCAATCTGTCTATCTGGCTATCTGTCAACCTTTTTATCTATCTATTTGTCTATCTATCTATAAATCTATCAATTTTTCTATATTAATATTTGCCTAGCTGTCTAAATTTCTATCTTTTTATTTGTTTTACTATCTATATGTTTATCTATCTTTCGATTTTTCTTTCATTTTATCATTCTTTCTGTGTATCTCTCTATTTATCTATTATTTATCTATCTATATGTGTATCTATCTATCTGTCTATCTAGCTATCTGTCCATTTCTCTACCTATCTATTTGTCTATCTTTTTATCATTCTATCAGTCCAACTATCTATTAATCTATATGTCTAATTGTATATCTATCTATCTTTCTATTTATTTATATGTCTATCTATCTAACTATCTATCTTTCTATTTGTCCATCTGTCTATTTGTATCTGTCTATTTTCATATCTGTCAATCCATCTATCCATCTATCTATCTGAATATCTATCTATTTAACTTTTTATCTGTCTATCTATCTAGTTATATATCTATCTATTTATTTATCTACCTATTGACCTATCTAGCTATATACCTATCTACCTACCTATCTATCTATCTGCCTATCTATCTATCAATGTTTTTATCTATCTATCAATATATTTGTCTATATTTCTACCTAATTATCTTACTATCTATCATTCTATCATTTTGTTTATCTTTCTATCTGTCAATCTTTATTTGTGAATAATTATTAATCTGTCTATCTATATGTCTATCTATATATATATATATATATATATATATATATATATATATATATATATATATATGTATATTTGATAATCTTTCAATCTGTGTATCTACCTATCTTTCTATCTATCTATCTATCTATAAATTATTTATCTATTTATCTATCATTCTATCTATCTATTTATCTGGTTCACTTTTTATATCTCTTTCTTCCTATATATCTGTCCATTTTTCTATATATGTATTAGTCTATCAATCTATCTATCAGTTTATATGTCTTTCTGTCTTTATATCTATCTATCTATCTATATGTCTATATGTATATATGCCTATTTATATATCTATTTTAAAATCAATTAATCAATCAACAAATCTAACTATCTATCTATCAATATATCTAACAATCAATCTCTCTATATAATTATCTATTTATCAATCAATCAATCAATCTATAGATATATATATATATATTTATCTATATCTCTATCTATCAGTAATATCTATCTATTTGTATATCTATATAATTGTCTATCTATCTATCTATCTATTAATCTATATATCAATATATCTATCTATCTATCTATCAATTAATCAACTAGACTATCTCTCTATCTATCTTTCTTTCTATCTTTCTATCTATCTATCTTTTTATCTCTCTATCTATTTATCTATATATCTACATATCTATTTATTTAATTATCTATTTATCTAAATTTTAATATATCTATCTATTTATCTTTCTTTTTACCTATTTATATATATTTCTATCTATCATTTTGGCTATTTCTCTATCTATCGATATTTTTATCTTTCTATTTGTTTATCTATCTACCTGTATATGTGTCTATAAGTCTATCAGTCTATTTATTTATATGTTTATCTGTCTATATTTCTATCTATTTATCTATCTATATATCTATCTTTCTATCTATTTATTTGTCTGATTATATATCTCTCAATCTATCAACCTACCTACCTATCTCCCTAACTACCCATCTACTTGCCTACATGTATACCTTTCTACTTATTTTTCTATTTATCTAACTATCTATCTATCTATCTGGATGATATGTCTATCTATTTATCTAACTCTTTCTATCTAGCTTTCTATCTACTTATCTATCTATCTGTCTGCCTATTTGTCTATCTGTCTATATGTTTATCTATTTGTCTATATAACTATCTATTTATCTACTTTTTATCAATTTATTTATTTATCTATCTATTTATTTATCTATCTATCTACTTGTCTACCTATATACCTATCTATTTGTCTATCTGTCTATTTATCTATTATCTATCTGTCTATCTATCTATTTATCTATCTGTCTATTTATTTATATGTCTAACTATCAATCAATCAATCAATTAATCTATCTATCTATCTATCTATTTATCTCTCTTACTATCAATATGTCTATATGTATATCTATCTATCTGTCTATCTATTTATCTATTTATCTATCTATCTATCTATTTCACTACAAGAAATTATTTTCAGCAATAGAAATTTAATTAAAGAAATAATCTCTAGCTGATTTGTGAGGAATTAGCTATGGAATTGTAAGAGAAGTTTGATTTTACATTAAAAGACAAATTTATGATGGATTTGTGACTAATTTTAGATGGAAATATTTTTTTTGATAAATATCCCTAGTTAATATTATTGTAGATTTTGGAACAAAGAATGACGACAAATTTAGCAATTACTTGAGATATGGATTTTTCCTATCAAATTAGCTCGAGAAAAAATCCCTCACTAAATCATTATTTGGAAATCTTTTTTTACAATTTTGTATTAATCGCAAGTAATTAGTCCTTAAATTATAATTTTCACAAAATATATGTATTTCACTAGGGATATTTCCCTAGCTATTTTGCTTGGGATTATTTTAGGTGTTAATCTATACTTAATTATTTTTTATTTGTTTTATATATTATTTGTTTTAATATTTGATGTAATTTTGCTCATTTATTGTTTGAAAGGTCCATAGATGAGGAATCCTTTAAAAACATATTCTCCTTATATAATTATAAAAATAGGATATTATAAATAAATAATTACAAAAATTTATAAATAAAATAAAAATTTATATTAATAAAGTCTAATTAACTATTTATAGGATTTTAAAATTTTAAAATATTTAAAAATAATATTTTATTTAATTAATAAACATATTTATATATTTGTATTAATAAAACATAAAATAATTAATTCTATAATTATAAATAATTTCTAATTGTTTGAATTAATAAATGAATATACATTAACATTTGTATTAATAAAAACATAAAATTATTATTTGTATGATTATAATAAAAATATTTACAAAAAATCTGAAATAATAAATATATTAATATTAATAAAACTTTAAAAAAATATTTTATGATTATAAGAATCTTTTAAAAAAAATATTTACAAAAATATTTGAATTAGTAAAAGAACACTTTAACTGTTATAAAAAAATATCACCATGTGCTTATTAAAAGAATACTTCAAGTATTTTTTTTACATTATATTACTAATGATATTTTTTTATCCTATAAATACTTAAAATAAATTTTTTCTCTATTAATACTTTTTAAAAGCACTACCAAACTGATCCTAAGTTATTTTATTTCAAGTTTTATTTTTGCCCCTACTAAAATTTATAAGAATTAAACCATTGTATAAGATATTTAATATTAGCTTTTTATATTCCATTCTTATTAAAATACTAAATACATCTTTTTTTATGATCTTCTCACTTAAGCTAATTTAGGATTTTTATAAATTATAAAATATATCATATAATATGGAATTTTATGCCATAAATTTATTTCATAATATATTGATAAAAATATTTTGAATTCATTAATATTTATAACCATTATATATATATATATATATATATATATATATATAAAATCCTTTTTTATAATTTCATATTATTTTTTTTCTTTATGAATTACTATTAAAAATTTATTTATATATTATAAAAAATTAAAATCTTATAAATTTTGTATGGTTATAGATTTATACAATTAATAATGGTTATATGAAATAATAAATATTTTTTCATTAATATGAAATAATATTAAAATTTGTTTACTAATTAATAATTTTAAAGGTTATTTAGTGTGGGCAAGAAGGGACAACAATTCCTATGTACCATTGTCATGATGAGATCTTTCCCCTCGACTATTGGCTTTAGGAAGGAGCTTTCAAATCCACCCACAGACAAAATATCAAACCTCCAATTCTCTAATTATAGCGATTGTCTGTACGGATGATGTTGTGCTCCAGTTTGTTGATTTATAGTTTTTTTTTATTCCTTCGTCATCCATAACTGGAAATTTCAGTTTTATGGGATATCCCACTAATATTTCATGCATTTACTTATTTTTCACATGTTGCCTTGCTGTCTCATTCTAATACTACATATTGATAATAGACGTATTAAAATAGTATTTTTTTTTGTAATATTGCTATTATACTCCGGGTCTCATGACATACATAGTCTCTTCTTGATTTTGTTGTTGAATTTGTGTACGTGATAGGTGGTGGAAAAAGAATGTGAATGAAGTGGGAAGGTGAGCGAGTTAGATTCTTTTGAGATTTAAGGAGAAACAAAGAGCGAAATGCTTCAAAATCTGACCGAGTTTTAGTTTTCCTGTGTAAACAATCTTGCTTTCCAAATTAGAGTAGTAGTACCATAATATTCATCTCCCACAAAAAACAATTATTATTATGTTTTTTTTCCTTCCATGTTTTGTTCAATTGTCAACACAGTGATGGAGAATGCCTGCAGCGAACAGGGAGCTAGGATGGCTGCCATGGATAGTTCTAGCAAAAATGCTAGTGAAATGCTTAGCTGCCTCACTCTCACTTATAACAGGCCTCTCTCTCTCTCTCTCTCACTTGCTCTCTCCGTTCGTTTCTCCCAACCCATTATCGATTGGCTAGTTTTTTGGCCACTAGACTCATCAAGCTTTAATCCTGATGGAACTGATTAAGATCATCTCTGAAGCTTCTGCACTGAATGATTAGAATCTTCTTCATGAACAAATTGGTGTTTTTACAATGTTTCCTTGATCAAAATTATATCAAAATTATATGAGAAAAATATTTCTGACATTCAGAGTGCTGCATTGTGGGACCAAAGCAGGAATCAAGACTCAAGTGGGTGAGTTCATTCAAGCATCTTGCGCACTTCACCTTTGTTAGTGAATTATATTCTCTAAAAAATTGAATGTACACAGCACATGCATTACATTTACATTTGTTTTGTACCGGGCACAAAAATTCACACAATGGAAGTTGGCTTGCCAGCGCAACATCATCAAAACCTCCAACAAGTTGTTACCATGGAGAGGCTTAACCACGTAGTATAGGAGCAAATCAAGTTGGAGGGAGTGAAGTCTAGAGCTGTTAGCCATTACAAAGCAATCAATTGCATTCTAGAAGACTTTGATGCTTACTCCTGAACTAAAACAATTCCCAAATGGTCATTCTCAACCTAATAGTCCCTCTTTAATGCATATTCAAATGCACAAACACCATCTCCAAGAAAGAAAATACTAGATATAGGTGTGGGTGTTGCATGTTTAACGATGCAATTGAACTACATACTCCAACCATGAATAGCAAAAATTTTTAAAAAAATGTTTTAGAATTGACTATTACAACTTGTATTGAATGTTCTAGAACTAAAGTCAATAAATATAACTCTGAGATGAGTCCATTTTAGTTGTTTACTCTATTTGTGCACAAAACTGGCTCAACGCAGCATTTCTGGTTCCATATGGAAATGGCATCTACACATATAGAATTATCAAGATCAAAAACTAATATAAGGCCATGGCTGATAGTTGGAGGTTTTGTTCTTCCACACATTAAATAACTTGAGAAGTGTACAACAAGGAAAAACTGGTTTAGACGTCCAAAAACACTATCTAAACTCACTAGTGCAAGGATTTGAAAAAAAAATACAAGAAACACTGATTAACTTTTGTTTCTACAAGCTAGTTCCTATACTTTTTTTTTGAATTTCTTATAATATTCTGTGAGTTCCTTAAAATTTTTTAGACATACATATATCCCATGTTGCCTGCATCTTTTTCATGATTTGCAAATTAGCAAGTTTCGTTATTTCTGTGATGACTACTGACCAATTAGATATTGGAACTAATGATATAAGATGCATGTTTTATACATCAGGCAAGATATTATGAGACAATATTCCATGATAAATTTCAAGCTTTTCAACATTTTCGATGAGATCAAAGTGTCCAAGGCTTTTGTTGTCCATCCAAAGATTGCTACTACTGAAACAACTGCTAGTATGCTATCTTTTTGTCACCAATTTGAAGATATCAATTATTTTCATATGCTGCAAGGCATCTTGTTGCTTATATTTTTGATAACCATTAGTATCATCAAGCCATATTAGGTATCTTGATTACTTCCATGTTGAGGTTGGAACACCCTCCTCCCCGTTAAGTCTCATACATTTTGTTGCGTTTTAGACATATATTGGATAGTTCTTACATGATATGGCTATTGTTTTTTGTAAGTAAAAAGCACGTATATTTTCCCAATGATGGTTGGTCTTGGGTTTAACAAATTAGATACAACCTCTTGACTCTCTGTAGTGAAGAAGAGTGCATGCTCTGTCAATATTTTTTTTGTTTTCAAAATCTTTCTTTGACAGCAAAAAATGTTATAATAAACAACACTTTATGTGACTGAATTTGGTTTTCAATTGATAAGTGATTCTTTAAGACTCCAGGAAGTTGCCTTTGATTTTAATTGACACTTGATTTCTGCCCTTGTGGATTGTTCTTGTTGATATAGTATTACCAGTTATTCTATCCAAAAAATCACTTTCTTAAATGGAAATTAGTGACATCTCCAAGAGAGATCAATTGCTGCATGAAATGCAAAACTTGTCTATATCATATCAAATTTAGAAGTTAAAGGCAAGTTTATTTTTTAACTAGGCATGTGTGTTATTAATGAGATACTCTAATGAGGATTAGTATATTTTGTTCTACAGAACAGAATTAACATGATTGGAGCTGCTTGTGAAAGTGCTGAAAAGGTGATGGCTAATACCCAAAAAGCCTATCAGTTTGCGAATCGACAAGAGCCAACATTTGTTCCAACTCTAAATAAGGGTCAAACTGCTAAGATTCAAGAGCAAGAAAATTTACTTTGAGCTGCTGTAAATTTTGGGGAAGGTTGCATGATTACTAATTTCATGTCACCCATTCTTTACATTTTGAAATAAAATTGGACATGCTTAATTATATATTTTCTATCTCATGGAGATGTTGGGTAGATTTTTATAGTGTTGTAATTATTATGCGTTTGTTATGGTAGTTTATTTAATATTTTAAAATGAGGCATTGATACTCCAAAAGTCTCATTTAAGTGCTTTTATAATGTTTTAATTATTGTATGTTGTACATTTAATATTTTGCTACATTTAAGGTTCTGGGAAAGAGAGAGAGGGTGGGAGGAGAGAGAGAGAGAGAGAGAGAGAGAGAGAGGGATGAGATAGAGAGAGAGAGAGAGAGAGAGAGAAAGGGCAGGGGAGGGGAGAGAGGGCGGAGGATATAAAAGAGCAAATTAGAGAGAAATAAAAAATATTATATTTTTATTTATTACTAAATTTTGGAAACAACAATTTAATATACATAATTTGTGCTATTGAGACAACTTATATCGAGTGTTCTCATATAGACTAAAATAAAAAGTGGATAAAATAAATTATAAATGACATCAAACTTAAATATTTTATTCCAAGCTATTGCTTGGTATGCACAATGTTGTGAAAAATTGGCCTCTTGGCTTTAGCACGACTCACAGCATGATTCATAGCATGATCCACAAAAGACTACCTAGGCACGATCCAAAATGGTGGAATGCTTTGGGCTATGCTAGGCCAAGAAGACTGGCCCAAGTGCTACAAAACTAGTTGGTACAACACACTGAGAAATTGATCCATAAATAGCAAGGACTGAACTAGACTAGCCTAAATCGAATACATGCTATCACGAGTTTCAACTCTTATTGGTAGGCTCATAACTAGTATCTATAGATTTGTTTTGAATTTTTTCAATTTGAAGTGATAATCAATCTCTATATGTTTTATTTTCACGTGAAATATTGGATTGATAGTAAAGTATCAAGTTGCTTGATTATAATAATATATATCAATCTATTTGAGAGAATTTAGGAAATAACTAACTATACTAACTACATAAAAATATAGTATAATTATTGTTAGATAATTAATTTAAAAAATATATATTTGTATATTTGGAGGAGTCAATTGAAGAGAAGCCGATACTTGTGGTTAAGTCTATGTTTTGATCAAGTAGTGAGTACACTAGTACATGTTTCAATATGCCAAAATATATTCTTAAAAATTACTGGAGTCCATCTTGAATTTGAGTGCATCTCTACCTGTCTATGCTCTTGATTTATAAATTAAATCTTATATCATGGAGCTATGTGCATATATCTGAAAATTTTGAGAATTATATCTATATGAGTATGTCGAAGAGAATATAAAAAATGTTTAATTATACTAATAATAATAGTGATATTTAGTCTAGTCATAATTTGATAATTTAATATTTTTATATGATTCTTATATATTTGGAGGAGCCAATTGAAAAATTGGTATTTGTGGACAAACATACATTTTGATGAAGAAGTATGTAGGTTACTGTGCATTTCATAATGTGAAAATTAAACAAAATATCTAAAATATATTTTACCTAAGAAAAAAAAATCAAAACTCATAAGTATGCAATCTTAATACAAGAGATTTCTTCCTCTTAATTATACTTTATGGTAGCTAGTAGTATTGGAATGTAGAATTATAAAAGATAAATATCACTAAAATATAATTATGCAATACATAACTATATTTGTGAAATAATATATGTATGTTTACGTTCAATGTGAAAGATTTCTCTCATATCCAAATCCATGTTTGTGTTATAGGATAAATAAGAATTGATATAAAAAATAAAAAAAAAATTGTGACCAAAATTTAGTATTGATTAGTTTCAAAGTAAAAGCTTGTGAGATGAAGTTAGTTAAATATCACATGATCATGTTCATATGTTTAACCCTCTGAACATGTTTGGTTTTCTTTTTTATGAATTATTAGAGGTGTCAAACGGGCCGGCCCGGCCCGTTTTTTAGGGCACGTTCGTGCTACCATGCCGGGCCGGGCACGGCACAGTTACTGTACCATGCCGGGACGTTTAAAAACAGTCGGGCCTGGCCTGGCCATACAGGCCATGGCAGAGGCAGACCCAAGACTCTAGACCTAGAGGCAGAAATTTTTTTTTTTTAAAAATTTTATATATTGTAATTCTTAAGTCTACAGTATTAAAATTAAATATAAATATTTTTTAAAAAGTTAAAAATAAAAATTAAATAAAAAAACAAAGTTTAGAATTTTTTTTTATCAAATTCTAATTAGTTTAACTTTTATTATATTTATTAATTATATATTAAAGTTATTAATTTTTAAAATAAAATTTAAATCGTAAAAAAAATGAATCAATACGTTATGTTAGTAAAAATAAAAATTAAAAAAAAAATTAAACAACACAAATGAAAAATTACCAATCATCCATTTGAAACCAAAGGTCTGAACAAAACAAGTATCAGTTTCAACACAATGTACCAACAAAGCATACAAATACAATCAATAAAAAAACATCGAAAACAAAAAACAGCAGATCATCATAAATCGTCAATCGGCATATCATGAGATCGTCAGCCGCAACATCAAGATCAGTGTCGTATTGATCATCATCATCGGCAATCAACTCATCCACCATCGTAGTGACTGTGGATGCGACTGCAGTTCCTGTCCTTGTCCCAGTTCCAGCATGATCAAGGATGCTAAACCTCGATTCCACCCAATCCTTCAAACAAGCCAAGGCCTCAACCATATCTAGACGTAATCTCGATCTCCTATCCGAAATCAAGTTCACTGCAACAGAAAATGCAGACTCCGATGCTACGCTCGACACCGGAAGAGTCAGTAGATCTCGTGCCATCCTAGATAGCATGGGAAAGGTGGACTCATATGATTTCCACCACTGTAATAAATCAAGATTCTTAGTATAGAATGTGATAGGATTGAGCAGTAATCGGTATCTAAGTACCGAGACAGCTCACTCCGATGTGATGGTCCACCCCTATGTTTCCCCCTCGCTAGCTGAATGAAAAAATCATCATCTCCGAACAAGGTATCATTGTCCGTAATCACGGTCTCACCACCACCACCACTATACCTAGTATCGTAGTATGTGAACAGGTCAGTCAACTTCTCGTGAATGAACCCTTTAGGTGGCTCTTCCAAGTTCATGCACGAGGAAATGAAAGTCAGGGTGTTTTCTACCCCTTCCACCTTAACCCTAGGGTCCATGCATGCAGTGAGGCAATAAAGAGATGGAACGGTGGACCAGTACTTCAAGTACTTGGTCTCCATCTCTGCAACCATATGGCTAAGCGTCGAGTCAACTCGATACTTCCTAAACATGCTACTAATGTTGCATATGCACCGGAGTGCAATGCAAGTGGTGGGCGTATAAACCGACGGATACATGTTCGTCGTGTCATAAAATATCTTCAGGAATCTCATAAATGAAATTCCTGAAGCCCAATCAGTGTCGTCAATAATAAGTTCATCACTCTTACTATTGATGTAGTCGGATATCACGTGTTCGTATCCAACACATGATTCCAACATCAGGTACATGTAATTTCAATGATGTCTCACATCCGATTGGAATTTCTTCTTCTTAAGATTCACAGACAAATAGTGACTACCAAACTCTTGTCTGCGAGGAGTGCGAATATATTTTAGTGCATTGCATATATTATCCAACGCAGGGAAACAAACCTTCATTCCCACTTGAACAATCAGGTTAATCACGTGACACATGCATCTGACATGAAAGATCTCTTCTAATGGTGCATCTCTAATATTCCTAACAAACATATTGATTGCTACTCCATTATTAGAAGCGTTATCGAATGTGACACTAAAAATTTTATTTTGAATTTTATATTCCCTAAAGATTTTCATCATACACTCAAAAATGATCGGGCCATCATGAGGATGAAGAATCTCAGTGAATCCTAAAATTTTTTTTGTTGATTGTCCAGTTAGAATCTACATACTGGCTGGTGAGACATGCATAAGAAGATTCATCGTGACTTGTCCAGATATAGGACGTCACGGACACCACTCCACTATATGCCATAAATTCCTTAATTATTTTTTGTTTTTCTAACTTATATATCTTTAGTATGTCATTCCTAGTTGTGGACCTAGGAATCCTACAATTAGAAGGCTGAAAATAAGTCTGCATAATGCGCACTACCCTTAGATCTTCCGAAAATCTGATCGGAAGACCCATCAATGTGATGAGCCTGGCCATGCCGTCCCTACCCAACTCGCTGGAGTATATGAAGGGAGTAAACATTGAGACTGAACTCGATCCAGTCTCAAAAAATGTAGTGCCAAGTTAGGTTTTCCTAGGATCTAAGGGTCCATGTTTTTTGGTGCATAATTCGGCATGCCTCTTAAGGTGCCCAGTCCCAAATGAACTCTTGCATGTTAATAGTCCCATACAATATTTGCACTGTGACATTTCTTGTTCCTCACCCCTAACATTTATCTGTGTTATGATTTTAAAATGAGTTCAAACTATAGAAGTCCTCCTAGTTTTTTGTTTTTTAGAACTTTGGGTTGAGACGACTGGAGAAACCAAAGTTTCAGCAGCCTCAGACCTCTGTGTAATATTTTCATTTTCCAAATTTAAATACGTGTCAAGTGTATTTTTCATTTTTTATGATTTTTATTTTTTCCTAATTTTTTTCTAGAGAGAGAAACTATAGAGAGTGAAAGTGAAAAAAAACATAAAATAAATTACCCGGTAAAAGCAGTGAGGTCGGTCACGTGCACGGTGCACTACAGCAAGCTCTAATATTCAAAACTCAAGTCGAGTTTCACGAAAATCTAAGCCAAAAGCAAAATCCCAAGGCCCGAGAGAGAGATGCACGGTTTATGGGAGAGAGAAAGTTTTGATAGGATATATGTTTCTGAAAAACATAAATGTTATAGGGAGAGGGATAGAATTTATAGATTATAGATATTAATTTTTTATAAAAAGAGATATTTTTTATATATTTTATTGAGTTTTAAATAAATATTTAGGGGGCAGAATTATGAGGACCGTTGGATTCTGTCCACCTAGCCTTTGGAGGCGAATCCAACGGTTGAAATTAAAACTATTTGAAATTTTTTTTTTCCCATTGGGATTGGGTCAGGAGTCGGGACCACGGGTCGAGATCAAATCAGACCCGGCCCGCGGTCTTTTTTTCGGGAGGGGCCAGGTCACGCCCACGTGTGGCCGCGTGAAACCTGCACGGGAAGATCCCGTGCCAGCGTGCCATGCCATGGACCGAGCTGTGCCTGGTCAGGCACATCACGGCTCGTGCCTAACCCGGGCATGGCATGGGCCCGGGCACGGTTTTTTAATGTGCCGGGCCAGCCCAGGCACGGCCGAACCGTGCCGTCCCCAGTGCCAGGCCGGCCCGGCCGAGTGACACCTCTATGAATTATTGGCCTGTAAGTAACTTGCTGATCTCAATTAGGCTCCTATTACATCATTTATTGGAAAATCAGCTACATCTCCTTCTATTGCTACTAGTGCATCTTCATTTGACAACAGTTTCCCTCTGCCATATGCCATTTCACTTAAGGCTGGAGCAAATATTTTGAATGCTTTTTCTCCTCAGTAAATTGTGCAACAACAGCTATTGGTACAACAACAATCCAAACACCAGCAAAAGGTAGTACCATTACATCAATAGTAGCAATTTAGGCAACAATAATGTAGGGATTAGGATAGATATGGCCAACTTTAATAATGAAAATGGCTAAATATTTTGTTTTGCTGTCTTTGGGTTTGTTTTTGGTCACATGGGTTGGGCAACCACAAATGCAATTGTCAGCCACTAGGTCACCTTCAACTACAATAGTCTAGGCAGCTGTCTTTTGTTATGCATAGATTGGGTCAGAGCTAGCTGACCCAAGCAAATCAATTGAATCGTCATCTAGCCCAAGGCTGCCTCATAGCCAGATGGTAAACTCTTGTATGATTGCATTGGTTTTTAGTAGTTTTCAAATTTACTAATCTTGATTGTTGTGTAAATTGTAATGTAGTTTGGAATAACCAGTAGCAATCCCTAAGAGACTCATACCTTTCAAATGCTAAATGAATAATGTATGCCTTTGTTGTGTATCAGTTTTGATGTGTGGAGTAGTGTCCCAAAGGTGTGCTTGTGTCACATGTCACAGTGCTTCAATAACATTGTGCGTGCGCATGTGTCATAGAGTGTAGACATTAGTATAGCTACATGTGACCTTGAGCTTGAAGTTTTTCTCCTCACATGTTTGAAGTTGTTTACCTTTGTCACCTATAAAATAAATATACAATCGAACCAAACATGAAAGAAGTTTTAGAGAGAAATTTTAGAGAGTAATTCTATAGATTTTTCTCAAATCTTTAAATAGATACAAGTGTAGAAAAAATTTTCTTAGATGGAGAAGCCCCTCAACATCAAATTTCAAGAGCACGCTAAGTGTTATGATCTTATATCAAAAGAAATTCTAGGGGGTTCTAAAAATTCTAAATATTTTATAATATTCTAGAATCATATAATACCTTTAAGAAGGATGGGTCCATCTTATTTTAGATTTAATATGGGTAAAGAAAATCCTTCCCATCTAATTTGGTGATGTTCTTGTCATATGTTTATTATGAAATTTGATCGTATCTTTTTGAAATTATCATGATGTTCTTGTCACATGAATATTTTAACATAATATATTGATAGGAAAATAATAATAATAATGAAATTAAAGTTTAATAAACATTATAAAGTTATAATAAATAAAAGCAGTATATGTATTACATAATTTGTGGTGTATAATTAAATCATGGTATTTAGTCAGAAACATTATTTTGTAATTTTGTTTATTTATTATAAATGTTTTAAAATTTTTTTTAAAAGGTAGATATTTATGCTATAATTTTATTTATTTATATTTGGATGTATTTGCTTATATAAAGATATTTTCATGAATGTTTTAACATAAAATATCGAAAGGTAAATAAAAATAAAAATGAAATTAATGTTTAATAAGCATTTTTAAATTATAATCGAAAAATTAATATATATTAAATAATTTATAATACAAAATTATATCATATTGTTAAGTAATAAATATTAATTTTGTAATTTTATTTAAATGTTATAAATGTAGTAAATTTTTTATTTGATTATAAAATATTAATGCTTGATGTAGCCATGGTGGAATGTGTGTAACATGTAGGTTGTGTTCATTAGGTTTTTTTTATATGAATCAAAGAGAGTGATTTTCCATGTAGAATCAAGTCAAAAAAAACTATATAGTTGTTAGGAAATTGGCCATTGCTTTGGTGGTTCCATCACTATTTGACTACAACAATAAATATTAAAAGTTAAGTGCATAATTACAAATATTATATTTAATTTATTTATATCTAGCATAGCTTTTTATTTCATGTTTTATCACAGGAACTAATGGAGGAACAAATGATAGCTGCTTCTCAGCCAATTGAAAGTTCTATGGATCTTCACATAACTCTTTTGAAGGAAGAAATGCAAGAAATCAAAGAAGTGAATGTTGAGATGAAAGAAATAAAGAATGTAATTCAATAGCATATGACCTATATGGAGTCACCGTTAGTAGCCTTGTTGAGACATATAGCACACAGAGTTCCAGTAGAGTATTAACTCCGGAGAGTCGAGCACAAATACATCAATGAATGATGAGGATAATGATTTAGTTTTAAATGATTATATACCTATGTTATGTTTTTGTTTTAATTATGTAACTATTGTATCAGAATACTTTATTAACTACTTTTACTTTTTGTTAATTATAAATAGTAGTTTATAGTATATGTTTTTATTCAATTTAATATAAAAATTAAAAAATATATAATCAAATTTTTTGTATAAAAGTAAACTTGTGAATATAGCTTTGGAATGAAAATAATTTTGGAATAAAAAAAGCTAGGGATTTTCCCTTGCTAATTTAGCTAAAAAACTTTTTGTACATATTTAGTTCAAAAATATTAATTACTATTCTTAATTACTATCTATCTATGTATCTATCTACTTGATTAGATGTCTACCTGTCTATCTACTATCTATCTTTCTATTATCTAAAAAACTAATGAAAATAATTAGATGTCTAACTAATATCTGTCTATCTATTTATATGTTTATATGTTTATCTATATATCTATCTATCTATCTGTTTGTATATCTATCTATCTGTCTATATGTTTATCTATCTATTTCTATATCTATCTCTTTATTTATCTATCTATATGTCTGTCTGTCTATCTATCCATCTTTTTATCTATCCATCTGTCCATTTGTCTTTTTGTCTATCTATCCATCTGTCCAATTGTTCATCTATCCATCTATCCATCTGTCCATCTATCCTTATATCCATATATCAATCAATCTATCTATCTTTCTATCCATTTGTCTATCTTCTCATCTGCCCATTTTCCCATCTATAAATATGTTCATATGTCTATCTGCCAATCTGTCCATCTATCCATATGTCCATGTGTCCATGTGTCCATGTGTCCATCTATCCATCTATCAATCTATCCATATGTTGATCTATCCATATGTCCATTTGTCTATCTATCAATCTATCTATGCATCTACCTATCCATCAATTTATCTATCTATCTTGTTGTGGTTCTGGTAAATTTCATATCAGAATTTAACAATGGACTTGAAACCCACTAATGATCCAAGTGAATATAATTAAATATTGGACAAAAATATTACCTAATGTAGCACAAACTTAAAATTTGATTTTGATCAACCTATTGAATCCTAGCACAATCAAGTATCCATGCTTTTAGCGATATCCACACAAATATATTTTCATTATATATAATTTTTCATTTTATATCTCTCCTATTTTATATAATATTTTGGTTTTTAACACATATTATTAATAGGATGTGTCATTAATGAAAGATTTTGATTTTTCACCCAACATTTTTAAAAAGATGTGTCATTAAAGAAACCTTTAGTTTTTCACACACCTTTATAAAAGGATGTTTCATTAATGAAAAGGATGTCATTGATGAAAATGATGTGTTATTAATAATACACCTTTCTAAAAGAGTGAAACATGGGCTTCAAGTTTGGGCCAGTTTTAAAGGTCCAAACATATACTATTGGACTAAATTTTTTAGTCTAATTAGCTTAAGGTCTGAAAGAAATTTCAGACTTAAATTAGGCCTAGTATATTTTAGTTTAACTAAAATAAAACAAACTCACATAATATATACATTTTTATGTGTGTGACACATTAGCTTCTCATAATGTTGGCAGCTAGTTTAAAATCTCATTTTAAAGAAACAAGAAATGAGTGGCATTTTGCAATATATGATTATTACCCAAGTGTTGAAAATATAATGTTTTCAACTTAACCTAATTTTATGACCTATTTTATTTGATGACTTAGTCTTTTTTTCCTTGATATCTAGATTGATTTATGAGACATTGATTATGTCATCCTCACGTCAATCTATATGTTTCTTGATCTTTGAGTAGACTAACTTAAACAAATATGTTTAATATCTCATATCGACTTATTTCAGCATTACCATGCATTTTAGTAGTCCTACTCAATTAAGGGACCAACTGATATCACTTCCATTATATAGAAGGGACAAATTCCATCTACATCAATCACATCCATTTGCACAATTTATTGTATACCTAGTAAACACCTTTATAACTATCCTTGTTACATGTAGCATTTATTGAATATAAAGTATACAACACCTTATGTAGGGAACCATAGTGACTTCAGGTCAAATGAACAATTCATACTAATAATCGCTATGAGAATATGTATGACACTTATATAACAATCCATGCAACATTCCCATTGCGAGTCAGTTTAGTATATGTGCTCCAACATATACTCAAGATTTAACTTAATATCCATATTAGTTAACATACATGCTATTCTTAATGTATTAATATTTTCCTTGATTATTAATACTTGACTAGTGATAATTTAGAATAGTATTCCTAGAATATATCACTCTAAAGCATTATTTTTTTCATCTAATATTTGCATAGATCTAAATAAATATAATGATCATAAAATAATATCATTATACATATAAGATTTGATACAAAAATCCCAAAAGAATCATTTAATGATTGACTTTTAGGGCATACTCTAACATATATATCAATTTATCTATCCATCTATCTTGTTGGGGTTCCCATAAATTTCATATCAGAATTTCGTAACTGACTAGTAACCCACAAATGATCTAAGTGAATATAATTAAATGTTGGACATTGATGTTACCCATTGTAGCACAAAATTAAATTTTTGATTGCAAATGGTTTGGCCATATCCTAGCATAGTCAAGTGTCAGTGCCTCTAGCAGTATCGACACACATATTTTCATTATATATATATATATATATTTGTTTTCTATCTCTCTCATTTTATATAACCATTTAATTTTTCACATACATTTCTAAAAGGATGTGTCATTAACTAAAAGTATATGTCAATAAAGATACTTTTTGGTTTTTCACACACTATTATAAAAGGATGTGTCATTAATGAAACCTTTTAGTTTTTCACACACAATTTTAAAAGGATGTGTCATTAATGAAAAGGATGTGTCATTAATGAAAATGATGTGTCATAAATAACACACATTTTCTAAAAGATAGAAATATGTGCTTTAAGTTTGGGCCCATTTTAAAGGTCCAAATATCTACTATTAGACCAAACTCTTTATTATAATTAGCTTAAGATCTGAAATGAATTTCAGACTTAAGATTAGGCCTAATTTATTTTAGATTAACTAAAATAAAACAAACTCCAAATATCTATATGTTTTTATGTGTGTGACCCAATAGGTTCTCGTAACATTGGTAGTAACTTTAAATCTCATTTTAAAGAAACAAGCAATGAGCATCATTTAGCAATGCATCATTGCTACCCATGTGACAAAAATATAATAGATTCAACTTAACCTAATTTTGTAACTTATTTTATTGTACGACTTAGTCCATTTGTCCATTTTATCTAGATTGATTTATGAGGCATAGATCATGTCATTCTCACATCAATCTATATATTTTTTGATCTTTGAGTAGACTAACTTTAATAAATAAGCTCAATATCTCATATTGACTATTGAGCATGGTTGTGCATTTTAATTGCCCTCTCAATAAAGGGGCCAACTAATATCACTTCTATTATATAGAAGTGACAATTTCCATATACATCAATCACATTCCTCTACACAATTTATTGTATACCTGGTAAATAACTTTATAACCATCCTTGTTACAGGTGGTATTTGCTTAATCTAAAGTTTACAACTCCTAATGTAGGGAACCATAGTGACTTCAGGTCAAAGAATAATTCATACTAATAGTCATTATGATAATGTGTATGACACTTATATAACAATCCATGCAACATTCTCATAGTGGCTCAGTTCAATATATGTTATCCAACATATACTTATGTGTTAACTTATTATCTCAAAATAGTAAACCTACATGCTAGGCTTAATGTATTAATATTGCCCTTAAATCTTAAATCTTGACTAGGGATAATTTAGAGTAGTATTCCATAGAATATATCATCCTAGAACATTATTATATTCATCTAATATTTGCACATATCTAAATAAATATAATAATCATAAAATAATGCCTTTTTACATAAATGATATGATACAAAAGTCCCAACAAATCATCTAATGATTGACTTTTAGGGTATACTCTAACAATCTCCCACTAGCACTAAAGCTAATCACTAAAATATCTGATACCTAGTGACCAAGTGTGACCATCATGCTACCTCTATGCTAAAGCCTTGGTCAATGGGTCTGTTATGTTGTCATCTATAGGTACTCTGCATATCTTTATATCTCCTCTATAAATAATCTCTCAAATGAGATGGAACCTCTGAGGTATGTGTTTGGATCAATGATGAGATCTAGTTTCCTTAGCCTATGCAATAGCCTCATTGTTGTCACAATAAAGGTCTATTTGATTAGTTTTGCTAGGAACTAAATCAAGTTCTATTATAAAATTTTTGATCCAAATAGCTTCTTTTGCCACATCAGAAGCAACAATATACTCAGCTTCTATAGTAGAATCTATAACTATGTATTTCTTTGAACACTTCCAGCTCGTAGCACCACCATTTAAGCAAAATACATAACCTAACTATGATCTTGAATCATCCCTATTAGTTTGGAAGCCTGCATTTCTGCAACACTTTACAACAAGCTCCTAATCACCTTCAATTATCAAGAAATAATCGACAGTCCTTATTAAGTACTCTCACCTAGATCTAACTAGTATCTTCTCATCATGCTTAATGCATATGAGACATTAGGATGAGTACAAATCATGGCATACATGATAGACCAAATAGCAGATGCATATGAAATCTTATCCATGCATTCTCTTTCCTCTTTAATAGAGTGACATAGAGCCTTAGAAAGGCTCACTCTATGTGACATTGGCAAGAATCCTTTCTTAGAATTCTAGATGGCAAACATAATTAAGCACTTTATCAAAATGTGCACTCTGACTCAGGCCAAGAAATCTTTTTCACTACAAGAAAAATCTCATATAGCAAGGGATATTTCCCTAACTAAATGGGTATTTTCTGTCGATAAATGGGATATAGCGATTTATTAATGAAAGAACTATTCCAAATCTAAAGTGCTTGTCGCTAAAATTTAGTGAGTGAAAGCATCCCTAACTAATAATTTAGTGATGAAAATATCCATCGCTAAAAAAAATTCTAGCTAAATTAGCAAGCTAAATGAGAGTTTTCATCGCTAAAACGGATATAACAATGGATGCTTTCCCAATCTAAAGTGCTCATCACTAAATATTAGCGATGGAAATAGTCCCTCGCAAAATAAATTTGATGGAAAAAATCTCTTGCTATAATAAAGATATCCCTAGCTAAATTAGCTATGGAAACATCCCTAGCTATTTTTAGAATTTAATTTTTTTAAAAAAATTTTAATTAAAACAGAAACTAAAAATGATACTTTATAATTAACAAAAAATAAAATCATTTAATAAATAATTCGAATACAATATTTTACATAATTATAATAAAAAAATAACGAAATTTTATTACATCTTATTCTTTAATGTATCTACCAACGGTGCATAAATTTTAATCTATCCATGCATTGATGTTGCTTTCTTTCCCTTTGCTCCTCTAATCACCATCGTTCTAATGCGACAAAGCTGTCCGAGTCATGGTGTGTCATGTCTAGTGAAAAATCCCTTCACTTATACAAGCTTCGTATGGGGAACTATACGGTACCATATCTGTAAGAAATTTAAACCACTCAATCAATTCAAAATAAATAAAAAGTTATGTTTTGATAAGTATATAATATTATAGTATATATGTACATATATACTAGCATTTCACTCATACATATATTACTGCAGTATATGTACATATAAACTACAGTATTTTGTGTACATATATCCTGAGTACATATATACTCAGTATATATGTACATAAAATATTGCATTATTATATGTGCGAATATCACCATCTACATGAGAATCATCATCATTATAATCTTAAGACCTAGTATAATTAGAACCAATCATTGTAGCCCAGAGCAAAAAAACTTATTTACTCATACGTTTGCTTTGTACTATGTGATAATTGCATATCAACACAATTACCAAGATTTTTAAGACCAACCTCTATCTGCTTGCTGGACTTGACTTGAAATATCTTAATCCCAGAGCTTTAGGGAAAGTCTATAATCCATGGCTTTTATTACCTACATTAGTAAGTAATGCACAATGATGATCAGACCAGCCCTAGCAATTATATATTAAAAAGTGTGTCTGTGTGTAAATGGGTGTGTATGTAGGACAATATATACATGTCTACAAATAAATATATGCACCCAATTATATATTTACTCGATATATACGTACGTATATACTATAGAATAAAAGTACGTATATACTGAGTATATACTTACGTATATATTGAGTATATACTTACATATATACTATAGGATAAACATACTTATATACTGAGTATATACATACGTATATACTGGGTATATACTTACGTATATACTACAGGATAAACATACTTATATACCAAATATATACATACGTATATACTACAGTATATATTTATGGATATACTGAGTATATATGTACAAATATACTCAGTATATACGAACATATATACTCGGTATATGCATACTTATATACTCAATATATGTAGATATATACTCAGTATATATGTAATTTATACCAAGTATATATGTATGTATATACTACAGTATTATATGCACATATGTATAATCACGTAGCCTTAGATGACACACATACTTGTACTTTCATGCAAATAGACATATCATCAAACACAACAGAATAAAATAATATAGGACTTTAAAACACACATATAGGTCTCTCAAGCATGGTTAGCATTTCTAGTTCTTTTTCCTATGGTACTTCACACAGATAGAGAACATTATTACATCTGCACATGGCGCATAACATACTACATTTACAAACCAATAACCAATAATAAGCACTTGTAGATCTAAACCACAACAACGTAGATCTTCACAAATAAGAGTGTCGAGAACAAACCTACATTTGCGTGGAATTAATTTTTTGTTTCATCTCATAGCTTAATAAGCTAAGGTGTTGTTCCCAGCACCATGAAGGAACAGCCAAGCCTTTTACATACCAATAATAGGCTAAAACTCTACCCAAAAAATTTAGGGACAACAAACATATTCACAAATATATAAAAATAGTTATTATAGACATGAACATATACAAATTAAAATTGATTTTCATATAACTTTAACAAAAATCTAAAAGATGCCCAGCAATGATGTTTAGAGAGAGAGAGTGGAAAAATAAAATGTTTTAGGAATAATGAAGATAATAAAAGCTAGGTCTCCTTTTGATCAAGCTGAAATCTATAAATACGGAACCCATTCAATTAAAGCACCGTGACAATGTCTGAATGCTTTGAATCATAATTTTTTCATGCATCTAACATCATGTGTCCTACAAAGATTCATTATTAGGTTAATCAGAAAAGCAAAGAACAAAATCAGAATAAAAAAATGAAACCTATAAAAAAATCACATCAAGTTTTGCTACACATAGACAAAAATCGATAACAGTTCAAAAATAATTTTCATACGAAATCATCTTCATAATAAGTAGGGAATTTTGTGCTAGCTTTTCCTATGAGGTTTCATAGCTGGATCTCGTAGTGCTATATGTTGCGTCAATGCTGCTAATTGTGACTCCACATAGGACATCTGCTATTGTATTACATTCTTAATTTCTTTCATCTCATCATTCATTTCTTTAATTTCTTGCATTTCTTCCATCAAATAAGTAATCAGCTCCTCCTTTTCTTCTTTCATTTCTTGTATGACTTCCTTCAAATTAGTATACTGCTCATCTTTGTGTTCTTTAATTTTATATATTTCTTCCTTCAAATGAGATATCTGCTCATCCTTCTTTTTCATTTTGGTCTCCATAACTACAATACATTAATTTGTTTCCATTGCTTGTTCGACCGCCTCATCCACTATTGTTGAGACACATGAATTAGAAGCACAACTACTACAACAAAATGCCAGTCCCTTCGAGCCAATTTCATACACTCACTGCTTCTAATGGTCTCCAAATAAATAGGATCATAGTCAATTGGTTGAAGATCCATAGAACCCTTAACTTGTTAAGAATTAGTGGTCACATGTTCCTCCAAAAGTTCCTGAGATAAAATAGTGAAAATATTATTATAGAAATACAAAAAATAAAATAATTATTTTGCATTCCAAATAACTTTCAAAATGTATTGTAGTATAATAAAATTTTGTAAATATAATAGATTCTTACAGCAATCATCTGAGTCTTATTGTCAATAAACAAACCATCCACTTTCTTCACATGCATTTTCTTAAAAATCTCATAAAATTAGGATCTCAACCCAATTATCCAGCCTAAAATATGTATTTATTAAGTCATAAAATAACAAATGATCAAAAATTTTAACAAAATTAATAAAACATTGCATATATTTGATTTATTAGACTATTAGGACAACCACTAAATATATAAATATTTATAATTTTAAAATTGTACCAAAACTTGAGCGTGCTCAATGCTCGACTTCAACCATCCTGTGTGTCGATAGTTTCCTCTACCTAGCCAAGCTACCTCACTTCGTCGATTTTTACTGGCAATATCTGATTTTTTTTTCACATCTGGCTCCTCCCAATACATAAGCCACTTAGGCCAGTCATCAATGGATATAAAATTAGGCCTTTCATTCATATTATTCAATTTATGGACATCAAAATACCGTTGATTAGCTTTGATCTCCCATAATGACTTTATCTTTACATCAAATTTGAGTGCCCATGTGTATTTATTCTTTACATAAAAAAATCACAAAAGAATTTATATTAACAAGAACATAATTATTTACTACTTGAATAATAACCAACATAATAGTTAAGTAATTAGATAATTATTTTTCAATGCTTTTGTTTTGTTATTTTTTACCTGTCATTAAAATAAGACTCTTTTGTTGATTCGGAAACTTTCTTTCAAGAGAATACTTTAGAATCAACCATTATCTTGAAAGACTTCATAATTATAGTCAAGTACATGTGAGATGGAATAAAACTATACAAATAAATAAATAACATTGAAAACATGAAAATCATAACTATATATTGAAAAAAGCCACTAACAGTAACATCAGATTTTTTTTTTTCAAGTCATATTTACATTTTTCTACCTCCCATCCATAATCTCAATTACTACCTTAGACTGAATATAGAGGAAGGCATAATATTTGATGATGTCATTGGTTTTATAAATGTGATGTAGGAGATAGAGATGGACCAAAAGTGTGTGCATGACGCATAATGGATGGTGGGCTTATACCTGATAAAGGCGATAGTAGATGTCTCAATGATGGTGATGCTGATAGAAATGGAGATGGTGATTGTGATGTTGAAGTCTGGATATGGTGGATATGAGATTGTACTGATTCCGCAACATTATGTACCATACTAGATGAATTTGGTTCATTTTTGCATCCACGTCCAACTCCACCATGGCAACGTCTTTTATGTGTCATCTGTGGTACAAAATAAAACATAGAACAAATAATATAGATATGATGAACAATGATGCATTTTAGAATAAAACACACCGATAGATTTCAACAAAATATAGAAACTCTTTGATAGTTTAATATTATTATACAATTATAATAGTTTAATTATCGGTATCACTATCATCCTCCAATGGATCTTCTGATATTTTCTCTGATTCGATAGAAGTTCAAACTCATCTTCAGATAGAAATTGATCATCTTCAATTTCTATTAGGCCACTATTTGAGTAAGATACATTTTTTTGATCTTCACTATATGCACAGGCTAAATATTATTTATGTCATCTTCCCGGAATACCAGTGCAATATCTAAGTATGCACTTCTTTGTTGTGATGTTGGTACTTCAAAATTTGATCGAGCTTTGATTTTGCAAATCACGCACCAATCACTCTTATCACGAGATAAACTCGGATATGTATAATAATATACTTGAGTGGCTTGAACTACCATAATAAATGGCTCATCAGTTATATCTTCATTTATGGTTAACATCTACTAACTTATAAACTGAATGAATCTTTGTTCTCGCATTTCATGTAGGATTTAATAACTCACACTTTAATAATACAATCATATTATTTTCGAGTCCAGGATACTCTAACTCAATAACTTGTTTGAGTTGACCATGATAATTAATATCATCTATACTATAACCTGAGCCTTTAATGCATACACTAATATTCATTGTTGTTTCAGAAGAACCATGCTCAATTGTGTTAAATTTCTATCCATTGATAAAATACCCAAGATAGGTTGTCACATTTCTAAACTGGCTTTTACTTAGATTCTGAATAAAAATATTTGAATCTCCATTTGAAGGATCAATTTCTTGTGATATAAATTTAAAAAATGATATTAACAAATAAAAGATACTAATAAATTAAATAATTCAAAAATTTAAAACTTAATAATTCTCACATAATTTTTGAACCAATTCGCAAATTCAGTTTCTAGGATATAATCGACATATTTGCTTGAAATTGCTGGTTGCCTATATTTTAATTGCTCAACATAAATAATGCACAAATATAAAAAGAGAGAGAAAAATGTATATCAATTATTAAGAATTCCTATTAAAGATAAAATTAAAATTAGTATTAAACTTGCAACCATTTTGGGTATAAATACTCAATATATGGTACAACCTCCTCACAATTAAGTAAAACGTAGCTCTGGGTTGCTTTGTACGCTTCATCTATCATACATCTTTTTATTGCTCTTCCAAATCTTCTTCCAGGGTGCTTGAAGATAGATAGTTTGTCCACAAAATCATCTTCTACCATCACATGACCTTCATCATTCCGAGGCACATTTCTATTATTTGTATTGACATGATCCTCAAAATAATAAGAACAAAATGATGATGCTTCTTCTACTAAATATGTATTACAAATTGAACCTTCAACTTTTGTCTTGTTTCTAACATTCAATTTCAACTTACGAAGATACCTATAACCACAATGTTATGTTTCAATTATATTAAATTATAATATTACTTTATATATGAAATAATAAAACATAGCAAATTATATGTATTGACCTATCTTCATGATACATCTACTTATATTGCACTGGCCCTGCTAACCTTACTTCATATTCCAAATGGACCAGCAAATGCTCCATTGAGTCAAAAAAACTCGGTTGGAATATCTGCTCAGGCTTACAAATAATAAGTGGAATGTCATTCTCCAACCTCACAATGTTATCTATTTTTATTATTGTTGCAGTTAGCTTTTTAAAAAACAAAATAAGTTCTGTAAGGACCTTCCAAATACTTAGGGGATGTAATTCATGGAATGCAATGGGTATTAAAATCTATATAAATACATGATTGTCATGATTTTTCATTCAAATTTGTATATATACGCATTTACCCATATTTGACACATATCCATCAGAAAAATTCAAATCTTTAACCCATTCACACAATGTCTATCTTGCCTTCTTATCAAGTGTGGAACGAGCTTCAAGAAATTTTTTTGTTGCCTCGTTCAGTTTAAATTTAGGATGCCAACATTAATCATTCAGCTCTTGTCTTGATTTTAAAGTGTCTTTTATTTTTCCATCTACATTAAGGACAGGGTTGAAAATATTATCAAACACATTTTTTTCAATATGCATTACATCTAAGTTATGACGAATTATATATGAATTCCAATAGGGAAAGTCCCAAAATATACTACGTTTACTACAGGCAAATATTTTGCCTATTGGTCCATTACTTCCAGTAGCATCCTTTTTAGTTACCTTCTTCAAACTCAAACTCTAAATCTCTGTCATAATATCATCTCCTGAATGAACTACTGGTGCAACTGTCATAACAGTTTTATTTTTTTAAAATGCAGTTCTATTTCTTTGAAATGGATGATTCGTATGTAGAAACTTATGATGGTTATCAAACCATGACTATTTACCACTAAATTTGAGGGTAAATGCATCATAATTTTTTATGCAATGTGGGCATGCGAATCATCCTGCAATACTCCAGCCAGACAACATTGAATATGCAAAAATATCACTTACTGTCCACATAAGGGCCGCCCAAATAATGAAATTTTGCTTCTTTAAGATATCATATGTATTCACACCAACATTCCACAAATGATTTAACTCTACTATAAGAGTCTGTAAGAAAATATCCAGCATGTCTTTTAGTTTTTTTGGCCCTGGAACCACATTTGACAAAAACATATATTGCTCCTTCATATACAACCATAGAGGCAAGTTATAATGTGTCACTATCACTAGTCATGTTGAATACTATTGTCCAGATTGCTCAAATGGTTGAAATCCATCTATGAAGAGACCCAATCTCACATTTCGACTTTCAGCTGCAAAATCTTGATGTATATAATTAAAATACTTCCAAGCAAGTGAATCTGACGGATGATGCATTACCCCTTCTTCAACCTCATACTCAGAATGCCACCTCATATCATTGCTATATCATTTGATGCATATAATATGAGTAATCGAGGAATTAATAAAAAATAATACATCTTTTTAAATGCAACTTTCAATTTTTGTCGCGTATCTACAACACAAGATGTCTTCTTAAATCAAGGATGATCACAAAACATATAGCTAATAAATCACTAGCACCACCCCAATATAAAATACATCCATTGAAATAACAATCAATTTTTTCCACTGGTAGACCCATTCCTCGTAGTTACTTCTTAGTGTTGTAAAAGTTATTAGTGATCAAATTATTATCCGGGACTATCTCATTCATCAGTTTTGACATTTGATCAAATAATTTCTCAAACATATGATTTTCTGACATAATGCTCATAAGTCGAGTCACAAGTAACAATTACAAATGTATTTTACAACTAGGCTACAACTCTTTATCTTTAGCTTTAAGCATTTCATAAAATTTATGAGCTTCAGGCTTAGGTGGTTCATCCATGTAATCCTTTTTGAAGTCAGCACCAGCAGCTTCCGTGATCATTCTATGGTATGTATTTGATGCTTCTACACCACAAGCAAACGATTCAATACCCTCATTTTTGTCAATGTTCAGAGCCATTGTACATTCCCCATTATAAATCCAATCAAAATAATTTGGCACAAAGCCATACTTAGCCAAATGGTATCTTATAGTGTTTACATTACGAAAAGAAATATTCTGACAATTGCGATGATTACATGGACACTTAATTTTTTCTCCATCCATCCATCTCGATTGACTAAATGCAAAATTGATGAAAGTTTAAAGCCACTCAAAAAATCTTTATTCAAAATTCCATTAATAAACCTTTAGTACATCCACTTATGATATGAACTCATTTTGTCCTGTTATATTTACAAAAAACAATGCTCAAATATTATTTTGAATTAAACATTCTATTACTTCAAAATATACTAATAATTAAATAAAATTACTTACAAATGAATATTTAATAATTAAATAATATGAATATCGAGGCAATGCATTTGCAGAATCTACATGAATAGATAAAGTAATTTTAGCATGATACAGATTAATAGATATCATGGTATTACTAGATAAAGGGAGCAAAATACGATAATGTACAAGAAAGGAAAGCAAAAATGAAAGACATTTAAAGTTTGAACGGGGAGAGGGAGAGAGAGGGAGAGAGAAGGTGGGGAGGAAGAGAGGGGCAGAGAAATGGAGAGATGGGGAGATGAGAGAGAAAGGGGAGAGGGAGAGAGAGAGAGAGAGAGAGAGAGAAAGGGGGTAGAGAGAGGGGGAGAGAAATGGTGAAAGGGAGAGAGAGAGAGAGAGGGGGGGGGAGAGAAATGGTGAAAGGGAGAGAGAGAGGGAGGGAGGGAGGAAGAGAGAGAGGGAGGGAGGGAGAGAGAGAGAGTGATGGAAAGAGATAGAGCTAGAGGGAGAGAAAGAGGGAGATATAAATATATATATATATATAACTAGTAAGAAAGGAGAGCGAGAAAGAAAAAAACAAGAGAGAAAAAGTGTTACACAAAGAAAAAGAGGAAGAGATTGGCACAGAAAGAATTAGAGAAGGAGAGAGAGACTCACAGAGAATGCAGTGTTAGAATGAGGAATTACATAAAAGAAAAACAAATTTTCTTCTATACAAAACTATTAAATATTACATCTTTTGTCATACACAAGTTCATATATAAGTCTAAGGCCTAAGGGCTGGGATTAGGTAAGTGTACCTTAATTGTATTATACCATATATGAGCCTGACCAATGGACACTCTCATGCTATGTGCTTACATATTTTTGCTTATATATCTTTTGTCATTTAATCAAATTAGTGCAACAAATTAGTATTATCCCATTAATAATTATATGTTAGTATACACATAGTATATGTAGTTATAAATAATTATATAGAGTTAAACATATAGTTATATATAGATACATGCATACAAGTAGTTATAAGTAGTTATACATAAATGTATAGTTTAAAATAATTATATAGATTTACATACATTTATACGTATATGTATGCAAAATTTAAAAATAAAGTTATATTTATTTATATAAAATTTTTTATAGTTATACAAATATTTATATATAGTTATACACATATAGTTAAACTTTATGTTGTATATTTTTATATATAAAATTATAAATATAGTTACACGTGGTTATACATATAGTTACATGTATAGTTAAACTTATATTTATACATGTATGTATATATATATATATATATATATATATATATTTTTATATAATTTCATATATTTATACATATAGTTATGTATAGGTATAGATATAATAAAATATATTTTTTATACTAATATATAAAAATCTATATTAAATATATGTTATTAAATATATATTTAAATATAGTTATGTATAAATTTTTTATATTTATACATATAGTAAGATCGAATTATTTATAGTTAATTGTTATTATACATATAATATATATAGTTATACAAAATTATATATCGTTAAACATTTAGTTTTATATATATATATATATATATTCATACGAGTAGTTATATTTAGTTTTACATAAATATATACATAGTTATAAACAAATATATAGATTTACATATATGTATACATATATGTATAAATAGTTAAGAATATAGTTATATTTAATTATATAAATTTTTACTTAGTTTTACAAATATTTATATATAGTTATACACATAATTAAACATAATGTTGTATGTTGTTATACATGTAATTATAAATATAGTTACATGTAGTTATAAATATATATACACATATAGTTTAACTTATATTTATACATGTAGGTATATATATTTTTTCTTATAATATCTTATATTTATACATATAGTTATGTATAGGTATATATATACTAAAATACATTTTTTATACTAATATATAAAAATATTTAGTAAATATATGTTGTTAATTATAAATTTTAATATATTTATGTATAATGTTTTTATAGTTATACATATAATCAAAGACAATTATTTATAGTTATATGTTCTTATAGCTATAGTATATATAGTTAAAAATAGAGTTATATATAGTTAAACATATAGTTATATATAGATATATTCATACAAATAGTTATAAGTAGTTATATAAAAATGTATAAAAGGTTATAAACAAATAAATAGATTAATTATATGAATACATATCTATATACATAGTTACAAATATAGTTAAATATTAATTATATAGAGTATTACATAGTTATACAAATATTTATAAAGTAAAATACAATTAAATATTGTTATATATTATTAAACATATAGTATATTTTGTTAGAAATATAGTTATATAAAATTATACATATAGTTATAAAGTATAATTAAGTTAAACAAATAGGCATATATAGTTGTGGATATAGTTATAAAATTAGTTTACATAGTTACAAATATAATAAAATATAGTTATAAAGAGATTTATATAATTATACAAATATTTATAAATAATTATACATATATAGTTAAACATATAGTTATTAATCATCCTCAAGATCATCCTAGCTTTTAATCAATGTAGGACTTTTAACATTTGTCTATCTCTCAAAGCGACAACTTATGTTTGTTTATTTATCATAGGTTAATCACCATACAATTAGTCCAACATGATGTTCCTCATAAAATTTGCCCACTAAATCACTATTATGCTCTAGAAAGTAGCATTCTAGATTTCTATCTATGGCTATCACATATTTGTTATGAATTAACAATAATATGACATATCATCATTTTATTAATTAAATATCTCAACTATTTCACTACAAGAAAATATCAATTTAGCTAGGGAATTTTAGCTATGGATCAATCCCTAGCTAAATTATGAAGGATTAGCTAGGGAATAGTAAGGGATTTATGATCTTTTTTTGGAAAAAAAAAATAACGGATTAGCGACGGATTAGCGAGAGTAAATTTTTTTAAAATTTTGCTAAAAAAAGCAAGGGATTTAGCAACAGATCAGCGACAGAAAATTTTCGTAAAATCCGCTCAAAAAAAGTGGGGATTTTAGCAACGAATTTAGCAACGAAAAATTTTCATAACTTCTGCTCAAAAAAATGGGGAATTTAGCGACGGATATTGCGACGGAATATCCCTTACTAATAAAAGCATGAAATTAGTGATGGACTTTTCCTAGCTAATTTTTAGCGACGGATTTATCGACAGATTTTCCCTCGCTAATATAATCCATGATTTAGCGATGGATTTAGCGATGAATTTTCTCTTGCTAATTAAATCCATGATTTAGCGATGGATTTAGCGACGGATTTACCCTTGCTAATAAAATTCATTATTTAGCGACGAAATTAGCGATGGATTTTCCCTTATTAATAAAATCAATGATTTAGTGATAGATTTAGAGGCGAATTTTCCCTTGCTAATAAAATTCTTGATTTAGCGACGAATTTAGCGACGAATTTAGCGACGAATTTTCCATTGCTAATAAATTCCTTGATTTAGCGACAGACTTTTTTTTGCTAATAAAATCATTGATTTAGCGACGGATTTTTCTTTACTAATAAAATCCTTGATTTAGCGATGGATTTAGTGACGAATTTTCACTAACTAATAAAATCCATATTTTAACTATGGATTTAGCAAGCAAATATCTCTAACTAATAAAATCCATAAATTAGTGATGGATTTAGCTATGGAATTTCACTGAAATTAAAATCATTAATTTTGCGATGGATTAAGTGATGAAATTTCTCTAGCTAATTATTAGTGATGAATTTTTCCTAGCTAATTATATCCCGACATAATCTGTCACTGAATTTTCATAATTTCTACCCAAAGAAAAATGGATAATTTAGCAATGGAATTTCCCTAGATAATTATTAGCGACGGATTTTCTCCATCTAATTTAAATCTGTCACTACATAATTATCTAAATTTATTTTTTTATTAGTTTATATACAATTAGAATCGATAATTCTTTAAATATTTTTTTTTTCAAAATATATGCATTTAGCTAGAATTTTTTAGCTATTTGGGTTAGTTATAATTTCATATATAGACCATGACATACCTTTCCAAAATAACATATATATATATATATTAGTTTTTGATATTATTTATATATGTTGATTTATATATATAAGTTTTCAAAAATATTCATGGATATAATTATATAAATATAAGTGTGTGTGTGTGTGTGTGTGTGTGTGTGTGTGTGTGTGTGTGTGTGTGTGTGTGTGTATGTTTTAAAAAACTTTTGTACATTAACTTATATATATACATATAATCTAACTATATTTTTGAAATTTAAAATTATTGTACAGGCTTATATATTTAATCTAAATATATAATTGAATTTGAAAATTACTGTACATGCTGGTATTTTCATGTTTGACATTTTAAATTCATTAATATGTAAATATATTTTTTATTTGGTTTTATGTTTTTAAAAATCTAAAGACATGCATTTTTTTCTTTTGTAAATATTTTCAATTTGGGTATAAAAAAGTAATGTCGCATTTTTTTAATATTTTCAAATCTAGGTTTAAACTTACCCGAACCTCAACATGGCGTAGTCATGTTGGGTGAAAATCTCACCTGAACCTGAACATGGCTTTTGCCTGAAGTAATGTTAGGTGCAAAGCTCACCTGAACATCAGCATATATGGCTAAAGTAAAGTGTGGTGTAAACTAATTTGAACACCCTGACTCACACTGGTTTACTCTGAAAACTAATTTGAACATCTTGACTCACTCTAGTTTTACTCCTGTTATTCGATAACAAAAGTAAATTTTTGCTACAAATTGATGCTTCAAGTATTATATGACAGACAGTCGATGCGATATAGTTGAAGGTCAGATAATCAACAAAATATTCACCTTAGATGTTTAATTTTTCGTTTGGAGTTAAATGGATGCATAACTGGGGGTTGAGTTCTGTTGTGATTTTAGTTACCTTTTTTTTTCTTTTTATTTCATGTTATTTGATGGGATCACCCAACTCAATGATATGCATGACATATTTGATATTGAATGTTTAATTTTTTTTTTCTACATTTTAATTGTCAACATGGTATTAGAGATAGATATATATGTGATTTACGGATTACAAATTATAGAAGGGCACTTCCACTTATCTCTAACAAAAAAAATGAACACAGTAAGGGCAACAAGTGCTCGCATAAGGGCAGCAAGCACGCACAGTGTGTGAAAAAAGGTGTGTACAATGTACGACAAGGGGCATACAATGCTAGACAAGTGGTAGTGGAGGCATAATGCATGATATAGGCATAATGCATAGTGGAGGCATGCAAAGTGCAATTGGTTTTTATCAAAAAACTCTAACGGTGCACAACAACATATGATGGTGAGTGGTAATGGAAGATGGTAATTTTGTGTAGGAATCCTAATTAGTGTTTTTGTAGTTCTATAAAAAAAGGAGAAAAGAATTAAGTATAGTTACTTTTGTATTTTTTCGAGAAATCACAATTTTGTGATATTGTCTGGATTATCACAGTAGAGGTAGATAGAAGAAAGTCTTAGTTCAGTGAATTCATTATTGGAGGATTAGTCATATTAAAAATAATTATTATATATTATTTTTAGAGAATAGATCGATAGTATTATGTTGTAGTGAGAGAGATAGGCTTTTAGTCAAAGCTATCTAGGGGTCTTCATAGAGTCAATTCATCACAACACACACTAAAAATGAGTATACAAAATTTTTTTCTAATATAATAATAAATTATTCTTTTCTTATAAGTATCAATGATTATTTTAATTCTACTCTCATTTCAAATTTATTGATTATCAACACAAGTGTAAATATTTATATCATTGGTAATTATATTTTATTTTTTATATTCTTTTCTTATTTTGAAAATATTATTATTACCAATTGAAAAATATTTAAAAGTTTCTTGATAATGCTATTATTCAACTTTAATCTTTATTACTTCTTTGAATCATATTTATTTTTGATTGTCCTATTAGTTTAATTTATGTGAGTTATCTTTTTAGATAATTAAATTATAGCTTTATTTTTATTTCTATTATTATTTATTTGAATATTTGGCAGACTCTTAGGAAGATTCTATTTGAGATTAAGTAGGTTGAATTATATATTCTTTCTTTAACAATAAGATCTCTCTTTATATATATATGAGTATTTTGAATTTATTACTTACGCATTCCCAGCTTGAGTATTTATCACTAGTTAAATTGAGAATACTATATTATTTTGTTAAGGATATTTTGATTATATAATATTAGACATATCAGCTATAAAAGCTTACAAATATTTTGTATCCTATATGCTAGTTTGATTTGATTAGGTACTTATGCAATCTTATACAATAAAATTAGGGGTGTCAAGTGTGCTAGGTGGCTTGAGCACGACCATGACATGACACAATTTAGACATATTACGTTTGACATGGCATGGTTCAAAATAATGTCTAGGCCTCACTCGTGCTAGCCAATGGCACTACTTTTGGGGGAACACACGAGCCTCATGTCATATCAGGTATGGCCCATGAGGCAGGCACATTGACATGAAATGTGGCATGACCACATCTTTAAAAAGCATTCATTTTAAAATGGTTGCTATTTGCTGATTGGAAAACACTCGTTGCTGTGCTGTTGGCCAAAATAAAAAAAAATTCTAATTATTTTATCTATTGGATTACATCCGAATCCAATGGTTTAATAGGCAAAATTCGATATATGGGTGGTAAATGGAAAAAATTTTATTTATAGATATAATGTTATTTTATCTATAAATAATATTTTGATATATTTTATTTTTTATAATTTATTCGTAATTACGTCTTCTCTCCCCTCTTCTTATGGCTCTTCTTTTAAATTATAAAAGCATCATAGTATCCTGTTTGTGCTCATAATTTTTTTTTAAATAATTTTAATTTTCCATAATGTCAGAGTTATTTTTATGATGAGCTATGACTTCGAATCATGAGAATATGATGTAGAGGTAAAAAAAAATACATGCTGCCCACATAAAATAATGATACATATTAAATTGCATATATTGTATTTAATAATTTTTATATAAATAAATAAATTAACAAAAAAAGTAAAGGATTAGAAAAATACTATTCTTCTTCTCTTGCTTTAGTCTCTTAAATTAAAAAATAACAAATAATAAATATTATAAAAATGAATTAGACTTATATATAGATAATAGTTGTAACTTGATAGAAATGTTTGAGGTCGAAACTAAGTTTTCTTCTATGAAATTGAGTCATGTGACTAAAAAACTTAAAAATAAGCAAACTTCAGTAGTATACACACATTTTAACATAATTTAAAATAAAATTTTAGAGATATCGAAGAAGATTCGATATAATATATATATATATATATATATATATATATATATATATATATATATATTGAAAGATATATTTATGCAGGAGGGGCTGTTGGTGGCATTGACCACTATAAAAGATATGCCAATTAATACACTAAAAAATATGGTACATTAGATCTCAGACAAACTTAATTGATCGGTGAAATTTTGAAGTTGTATCAACTTAAGGTTTATTGACTTTATTTATGACAATGAGTTTGGAAGGAAAGACTTGATAAAATTCATATTATGCAAACTTACTTTTAATTTATTTATCATAGAATTTCTAGGTAAATTAGTAGGAATAACATATTAATTAGTAATTAATGAACATAAAAAAAATGAAGTGATTTTTGTGACTTTCGACATTTAGATTTGTTATGATGATGTATTCACATAAGTTATCACCCACTTTATTGATTTTAAGTAGAAAATTAAATAAAAAAAATTATATTTTCATGAGATTGTTTATCCTCATTATGACTCTCTATATATGAGTGTTTTTCAAAGATCTTTAGAGAATATGATATTCAAAATAAAATTTTTAGTATTATATTTGGTAATGTTTCAAATATAAGTGTTGTGATTAATATGTTTGTGAGAATTATTAGAGATATATCATTAGATGATATTTTTTATGTTAGGTATATGTATCATATAATTAATCTAATAGTGCAAGTATGAATAAAAATTGTTTTATTCATATTTAAAAATATACAAAATTGACTAAAAGTTAAATATATTAAGATACCTAGCAGACAATAAGATTTTTACATTTTATGTTCGTAAGTAGGCTTAAAAAAGAAAAAAATTCAAATGAATGTTAGACTCCATTTGTATTATACATAGTTCATGTTGAATTCAAGTGTAGGCTATCAACACTTGATATTCAACGACGTCAATAGTAAAATTAGTAAAATTATTATTAATAATTTAGATTATAAGATAAAAATTTAGTTTTTGAAATTCTTAAAGATTTTTATGATATGATAAATATGTCTTAACTTATGTACACTCTTACTATATATATATTGTATTTAAGTGTATATGTAATATTAGTTATACATTTAACAAATATAAAAGATATACATTATGAATGTTTACTTTTTATTACTTGATTGCATCTTTGGATAATAATGTTAAGATGGAAGAGCTATAAAACATATTATAATATTTATTCACATGCATGAATAAAATAGAATAAACATATTGTAGGATTCATGAATAGATAGATAATATGTTTAAATATTATGACACTAAGTATTATAGTTTTAGTGAGTCTTTTAGTTAGTTTTTGAGAATAGATATGAACAAATTATTTGAATACAATAATTTTTTCATCCTGTTAGCTAGCGGTAAATGATGTGATGGTTCGTCGAATAAGAGAGAGCTATCTCGGTAGTTAGATATTAGTTATTGATCTATTTTATCATATGATTATATTAAGAATTTATATATATTAAATTAGTGAAAATAATATAAATCCATAAATCTCATATTATCTAAGATTATATGTGATCTACTAACTCATCTGATATCTAACATAATATTGGATCTTATTTATTCTGAGATTATGAATATTATTTTAGATAAGAGACTGATATTGTGACCATATATGATAAAAGTATTCTTATGCTTAAATGACTGAGAGGATCCAGAAATAAGTTTTTAGGATTAAGTGAAATAATTGCTAGTGAATGATGACTCACACAACATAAATCATATCGAGGTTTGACTATAAGTTTGAGATGTGACGATCTGAACCATACAAATTTATTGTGGATATTAGAAGGCTGACATGTTATTATTGCTAATTACTATTGATTGTCATGATTTTACTTAGTTTTATAATTTATTATTATTTGTGATATCATGATGAAATCAAAAACATGAAATAGATAAATTTTTTATTGAGTTATGATTTTTATTTATTTTTATTTTAAAAATTAAAATTCTATTTTAAAAACTAACATTATTTGACAAAGTTAATGCCTATGGCTTCCCGCTTGATGCCTAGTGGCTTCTAGGCATTGGAAAACGGGTTAGCCTGGCCAGTACAGTTTTGTGGCAGTGGCCACAAGCCATTGGGCACTAGCTAGCTACTAATAAGCTAGTGTTAGCATACAGTAGCTAGGAGCCAGCCAACTAGCTAGACTGAGGGGGCACAGGTAGTGGCTAACCCAACACACCATGCTGAGAAAAATGGGCCTTTGGGCCATGTTAGAACTCAGCAGCCAGTCACTCCTTAGTCATGCCTTAAGAGCAGGAATGCCTTAGGCACTCAATAAGTGCAGGCACCACAATGCCCTTGCCATAGTGCCTCGCTTGGGGGGAGGCACGCCCATTTGTGAAAGACAAAAAGGCATGAATTACTTCAAGCACTCATGATGGGAGGCAATCACTTTAAATGTCGTCCCCCTCCCACCACAAAAATTAAACCCGAAAAGATGCATTATCTTTCTCCTTTCTTCATAAAATTACTAAAAATCATACAAATTCATATATCTCATATTATCTAAGATTATACGTGATTTACTAATCTTTTTGGTATCTTTTATATTATTGAGTTTAATTTTTTGTGATTATTTATATTATTTTAGATAAGAGATTGATATTGTGACCATATATCATAAAAATATTCTCATGCTTAAAAGACTGTGAGGATTCATTAATTAGTCTTTAGGATCAAGTGAAAAAATTACTAGTGGATGATGACTCATATGACATTGAGGGTATTGAGGTTTTGACAAAAAATTGTGATGTGACAATCCGAACCATACAAACTTATCTTGGATATTACAAGACACACGTGTTATTATTGTTGACTAATGTTGATTATTGTGTTTTTTACATAATTTTCTAATTTATTATTATCTGTGATATTATGATAAGATCAAAATCAAAATCACGAAATAGATATATATTTTTTGAGTTGACTCTTATTCATTTTCATTTACAATATAATATAGTTTATTTTTAATATTTAAATTGTTAAAAATAAAAAATATTTAAAAAAAACTCTATATGACAAAGTTAGTGTCTATGGCCACTAGCCTAATGCCCAATGGCCATTAGGCACTAGTTGATGGGTTGGCTTAGCTAGTATAATTTAGTGGCTGTGTCCATAGGTCATTGGGCATTGGCTAGGTGCTAGTCAGTCAGTGTTAGTACCAGGAACCCGCCAACCAACCAAGGTGAGGTGGCATAGGTTGTGGCCAACCTGACCTTGTCCTACCCAACACGTTTAGTTGGGAAAAGTGGGCCTTTGGGCCATGTTAGCACCCAATAGCCATGTGTGCCTTAGGCACGCCTTAAGACACTAGCTAGTACAATCAAATGGTTGTGGCCATAGGCCACTAGGAATTGGCTGGCTGCTAGTCAGCCGGTGTTAGCACCCAACAGCCAAGGACCGGCCAACCAACCAATTAGGGTGAGGGGGCATAGGTAGTGGCCAACCCGATCTTGTCCTACCCAACATGCCTGGCTGAGAAAAGTGGGCCTTTGGGCCATGTTAGCACCCAACGCCCATGTGTGCCTCATATATGCCTTAAGACTCACATGTTACCATTGTTGACTATTGTTGATTGTCGTTCTTTTTACTTAGTTTTTTAATTTATTATTATTTGTGATATTATGATGAAATTAAAATCATGAAAAAGATGTGTTTTTTATTGAGTTGATTTTTATTCATTTTCATTTACAATGCAATACAATTTATATTTAATAATTAAATTTTTAAAAATTAAATTTCAATTTTAAAAACAAACTCTGTTGACAAAGTTAATGCCTTTGGCCCCTTGCTTGATACCTAATGGTCACTAGGCATTGGTTGATGGGTTGTCCTAGCTAGTACAATCCAGTGGCTATGGCCATAGGACACTAGGCACTGGCTTTTTGCTAGTCAGCCAGTGTTAGCACCCAATAGTCAGGAATTAGCTAACCAACTAGGGTGAGGGGGCATAGGTAGTGGCCAACTCGACCATGTCCTACCCAACACGTCTGATTGAGAAAAGTGGGCCTTTGTGCTATGTTAGCACCCAAAGGTGATGCGTTCCACAGGCATGCCTTGAGCTCAAGCATGCCTCAAGCATGCCATATGCACTGGCCCCACAATGCATCACTCTCAATAATACTTACAAGTAAGAGGTTAAGGAAAAAGCTGATATTTTATTTTGTAGATGATTATATGATGTTGAAATTCATTTAATACAGTGAACCATATTAGTTCTTAACCAATGCTTGAGATAATCAGGTAATATGATTTGAAATATAAGAGATCTAACTTTCATGATGTGATAGTTACTAGTCTAAAAAAAGAATTAATTCTTATAATGAATTTGATGAAGATTCATTTTACATAATGGAAGTAAAATGAATATTTAATTATATCAAATGAATATTTATATGTGGTTGTATTTATAATATAGTGAGATTGCTTAATATGATTAAATGATTTATTGAGCAAAATTAGTTGTTGAGGCTTACAAAGATGTGGTTTGTAATGGTCTTCATCACCTTATCTCGTATTAATAAATAAAAAAATAACTTGAGGAAGTTATAAATTGGCAAAAGAGGAAAAGAGAAAAAATATAATTTTTATGCCTCATTTTTAGAATACTGTAAAATTTTGTTTGAAGGTGTTAGACACTCTTGTGCATATTCTTTGCTTGGTGGTTGGTGAAAAAAGGCATACAATGAGTTACATTTATGTTTTCATGCAATGACAGAAAATATTTATCAAAAGCTTTAATGAGAGCGAAAAGAAGTATAAGGAAATCATGAAAATCATTAATAGGCAGTGAGAGATTCAGCTTCATCAGCCTTATATTCAACTAAAAATTTTTGTACACAGAGTTTTATTATGATACAAAAGGATTAGTAGTAAATCTAGATTCAAAAATCTTTGAAGATGTATGTAAATGTATGTTGAAATTGATGAAATAGAGAAGTGAATAAGATACAATTATATCATAATTGGACTTGTACGTGCATTCTCAATACCTTTTTGATTATGATTTTTTTATACAAACAAAGAAGTTTTAACTATTAGGTTAGTTTATAAATTTAGTTATTTATTGTATTTAAATTAATATACTTTTTATTAAAATATATGAAATATTATCTGATAATTTATTTATATTAATTATAATTGAATAATGAGGTATATTTGGATCTAATATTAATAGTTTGTAAAAATTTGTATTGTGGCATCTCAACCTAATATATAGTGTATCTGATTGTGAAATAAATTAAAATATCTTCGAGAATGTAAATTATTAAATAATTACGAAAAATTAATATTTTTATTATATTATTTAATATAATATATAATCTAATAATCATGATTTTTTTAGATTTATAACAAGAGGAGAAATAAGTTGGAATATTAATGCTTGAATGATTTGATGTACATTAAGTACAATTGAGCCTTGATAAAAAGATTCAATGAGCATCATAGTAATCGATTTTATATTTTTTGGAGGATATAAATTCTAACAATAAATAATTGATGAAAAAAAAAGAAGATGAAGATGTTACAAAAAATATTTTAGCATTTGAGAGTAATGTTTAAACTTGTGGTGTTGTTGTAAGAACTAGAGGAGTTAAAGGTTTATATAAATATTAAAGCAAGTTCAAGCAAAATATAAATATCAAAGTTAATATCATCAAGTTTTAAATATACATTTACTTTTATTTTGATTGATGAAGATGAACAAAATGACCCAGTTATCAAGAGATGAAGATTAAGACAAGTGAAAGTTCAAGAGTGATGATGAAACAAATGATAGTCATGATTATTTTATGGATTTAGAGTTTGAGCAAGATCTATAAGTATTTATTTTGTATATCTTTTTAAATTTTTAATTTTTGTTATACAAAAAATATTAATGATATTTTATTTTTATTATTGATATGCTTTTTTTGAAGTTTAATTTTTTAACTTTATTTATTGGATTGTTAAAATTCAATTATTTTATTTTATTATTCTTAATGATATTGATGTTGAGAAGTACTAATAATATTGATTTTTTTATGTTTAATGTTATTTTTTTTATTTTATTTTATTAATAGATAAAAATTATAAATAATTATTTAGTTAAATATAAAAATTTTATGAATTTTTATGTAGAGTATGTCACAAAAAAAAATTTCACCTTTATTGCCCCTTGAGCTTCCATGCTCCAAAAGGGTTTTGTGCCTCGATTTTCTTTGCATTGGTTTGCCTTGCATCTCGGTGTGCTTTGCGCCCAGGTGCGCCTTGCGCTTGGGCGCGCCTTGCGCCTGGGTGCGCCTTGCGCCTGGGTGCGCCTTGTTCCTGGGTGTGCCTTGTGCCTGGGTGTGCCTTGCACCTAGGTGGACCATGCACCTGGGTGTGACTCGCACCTCGGTGTGCCTTTCCTCGATGCACTTTGCATCTTGATCCATATTGCGTCTCAAATAACTATAGACGAGCCTACCTCCTACGATGCTATGTCGATATGACACAACCCGATTGACATCTTTAACTTAAAAATATGAAATCTTAATAGAAATATGATTAAAGAGAGATTTAAATATCTACATATTTGTTGTTGACTGTTCAAGATATATTTGGATATATCTATTTAGTGATAGATCAGAAGTCTTCTTTTGTTAAAATTTTTTATAAATTGATACAAACTCAATTCCATAAAATTAAAAAAATAAAAAAATAATTATATATTATAATTTATGTCATATCAATTTAATATTTATTATATAGATCATCAAATTATATACTAGACTTTTTTGTAATATCATACCTTCAACAAAATAAGGTGGCTGAAGGAAGAATAGAAAACTGATTGAGATGACTTATATTTTTACTTGGAAAGTGTATTCCAAAATTGTTGTCTTCTAGAGTTTTTGGTTTCACTTATTTTTTTTTGATTGTTCTCTAGGATGAGACAAACTAGTATCCAAGGCCTTGAGTTATGTCTTTCTTGGATACTTTAGTTCCCAAAGAGAGTATATTTTTTACCATAGAATAATAAAATTTAAATGAGTTTAGAAGTTAATTGTTTAATAATGATTTATTATTTAACATGCTTAGGAAGAGTGTGAATATATATATATATATATTACATTTGGATTCATCACTCTTTGTCTCTTATCTATAACCCTGCATCGACTTTTAGTTGATAGAGATAGTCACTCATTGACTATATTTGATCATGTTGGTTTTGAGCATGAAATTATTCTCATAGAATCGGCATACTTGCCAACAAATTCAGATTATATTGAGTCTAGCAAAAGTGAGAGTTCTCGAGTAAAAAGATTGTTTCATATCTAGATTACATAGTATTATAAGTGTGTGCACCAATACAGACTCATAATGTTGGAAATTCTGACACTTGAACATTCATAACTTAGAGTATATACTAGATGAGAGTAACATGCCCAGTTTGATAGGATAAGAGGCGATCCTATCGAGGAGCCAAACAATTTTATAGGCAGTTCCTCTTACCTTGAGCTTTTGATTGCTCTATGAAAAGGAGAGAAGAAGTGTACTCAATACTTGATTTCACATAGTCCGTTGCACTCTTATTTTAGTTTATTTTATTTCTTTTATTATTTCTCTTGATGATACTAGTATGATCTTTTTCTGAGATATTATCTCATTTAAGAATGTGTCAGACTATGATAGATGAGATGTATATCCTTAACTATAATGAGATCAGACAACTAATATCATGATCTTCGAGAAAGTCTGTTGTTGGATGCATTTTATTATTTACTATGAGGGCAAGTTTTGATGAAAAATCATATCAACTTAAAATTAGATTTATAGTGATGTGATACAATCATATATTTGGTATGAAATATCATGATACTTACTCTGTAGTGATCAAGTTGACTTCGGTACGTATTTTCATTTTTTTACAATATCTCACGGTTGGAGTATACACAAACTAAACTTGAAAAAATTATTATTGTATTATAAACTTGAGATGGAGGTATATATGAAGCAACTACTAGTGTTTTGGGTAGTACAATCAAGTATGGTTTGTAGATTGTAGAATGTATTATACGGTCTAAAGTAGTCACCTGAGCCTGGTTTGCAAGGTTTTTTTTTGTAGTCACTTTATTTGAGCTAATCTAATACATTATTGATTTTTATTTGTTCTTCTTGAGGATACATATTATCTCATGTAAATTTTATCTATTGGTAGAGATAATAAAAAGGGTTTAGGACATATTTCCTTATATTAATTTTTGGACTACTTGGAATGAATGAAATGTGAGTGATTAAAAATAGTTGCAACAATATTTTGGCAATAATATTTTTGGATGTGGGATTATTTCCACAAGGAATTAGTGTAGTGCAGTATCAGTGCAAATGAACCATCAATATAACATGGGATCTATTTTGTTTATTTTTATTTTAATTAATATTTTATCTTTTCTGTTGAATCATATTTCTTGGATATTCATATATATATATTCGTAAATTCATAAATATTTTCATATTGAATTTTATATATTCATCTGTGATAGAAAAGTTGGATTTTGATAATTTAATTTCTTAAACAACTAGAATTTTTTTAGGCAATAAAATGGACAAAAATCATCTTTTAGAAAATTATTTTTCAAAAAATTATTCTAAAACTATCATCGAGATAACTAAGTCTTTATTCTAGTTTCCTTTATTTCCATATACAACTTTAGTAAATTTAGCTATAATTTTTTTTGTTTTTCATTTATTTCTTTTTACTTTGTTTTTCAAATATCCAAATGAATTTTTCTTTTTTGGCATGATATATTGGAAGTCTTATTGCAAGTTTATTCAACAAGCAACACTTGGAATGTTTAATTTTTTCAACTAATATTGATTTTTTAGGCAAGGAGATCAAATTTAGTAGGAATGGAAGTGAACATGCATAAAATATGGCACTATTAAGCAATGTCGCATTACACGTAGTTACCTTTAGTGATTTTCATCAACCAGCTATTATTGTTGCAGGATGCTTTGCAATTGTAGCAGTGATACTCACTATTTTCTTTATATTTCAACATCTTAGATCTTATTCCAATCCAAAGGTTTGCTTTTAAGTTTATTATCTGACAATGTAAATTCTCATTTATCATTGTTGGGACTTTACCTTGCCATTTGGACCTACCTAAACTAATCCATGTTCTAATCTATTCCAATCCATATATAAATATTTTTATTTTTTTATTTTTTTTGTAACTTACCTAAATAAAAAATAGATTAAATAGTAAAACTATCTATATATAATTAAATTGATTCTCCGATATAATTATTAATTACTTTTGAGTTTTCATTTTATTTCTCTCCCAAATCTTTACCTTATGACTCATCAATTATGTTTATTTATAATTTGAACATTTTTGAATATCATTGTTATAATTTTATGAGTGTTTATTTATTATATTATTCTAAAAAATGTTTGGGTGAAATAATATTGAGCTAATTGATTACTTGGAATTTTTTTGATTTACATATATATTGGAGGTAATGCATTTGTACAATGATAAATATCTATAGATAATAGTAGTATGTCTCAGGTTGGAGACTTTTTAGACGCAGTATCTATAAATTTTTGGGAGGTAAGACTATCAATATATTAAAATCTCTCATATCTCTCATTAAAATGGGAATCTTGTATACTGGGTATTACTTCCACGACCTCCATTTATTATATATATTTTTTAATAATAGGAACACCCGATTTATGGCTTGCTCATACTTTTTTTCTTTATTTATAATTAGGTTTGCTGTTTGAGTTATGATTTAGTGTTTTATTTTCTTTTTTCTATCATAATATTTTTTTCTTTAATTTATAAGCTAGGGTTTGCAAATCATAAAAGTATGTCTGCATTTACATGGTGTTACTATACAAAGTGTGCACTTAGTTTATGCAGTAGATCTACATGGTAAATAGCTGACGTGACTATAGAGTGATGTCGATGTAGTGTTAGTGTTGATGTGGAACAATGATAGTGTGTGTGTTTGTGTGGAGGACAAGATATTAATGGATTATCAGCATGGTTGTGGTGTAGACGTAGTATTTGTGCAGTGACATTGACAATGTGATAGTATTTGTGGTGTTGAGGCAAAGTGTATTAAGTGTCTGATAGTGTGGCAGTGGTCAAGGTGTCAACATGGTATTAATGTGTATGGTGTAGTGTTGTGTTGTGTTGTGTGCACAATAAGAGTGAATGTGTAATAGTTTGGGCATTATGGTGTAAGCGTAACAGTGCAATGTGGTCTGAAGTGTAGTGCAGTGTATTGCAGTGCACTGAATGTATGAAGAGTGATGTAATGTGTAGTTCACATAAATCTTATATGGAAATAAATTTCTTTAACTTGGCTGTATATTTTTTAATTATTGGGATCTTATTAACCATTTAAAAACTCAGAATTGCTTAGTTGTATGTTTTTTACATAGCTGTAGCTTAGTCATAATTGTACAGCTATATGTTTTCTTTACATAACTGTAACTTTAAAGTTGGCCATATACCTAACTTTTATTTATTTTTTTAATGCTTTGATGAGAGTACTCAATTTGTGAGATGACATAATGATTTTTGTCTTCTATATAAGAGTTGTTTATGTATGTTTTTAAATTCATTCTTTCCTTTTGCTAATCTTCTATGATATTTTTTAAGCATTATTTATTTTAATATTTTATATTATTTTTTATATTAAAGGTATGTCATGGTCTATATATGAGCGATCCTTGAATTACACAAGCTTCTCATATAATAATTTAAATTTGATATTATAAAAAAATAATAAATATATAAATACTAATAAAAAGTTATATTAAATATGATTAAAATAACTATTTTTTGATTATAATTTAATTAAAATATTATACTTAAATTTATCTGAAATATTTATTTATGATATTTAAATATTTGTATTACAAAAGATTATATAATTTATTATATAATTATAATATTTATAAAATATTTTAATTAATATATAAAAATATATAAAAACTACAACTAATATAAACAATTGTTTGATAACAAAAAATATATAAAATTATATGAATAAATGAATAAATAAGTAAATATTTATAAAAAAAAAGTATAAAATAATATTTTTATTATTATCGAAATTTTTAAAAAATATAATGACTAAAAGATTTAAAATTTTTGAAATTATTAAAAAAATTTTTTAATTTTTCATAAAATTTAAAAGAAAAAAAGTTGATATTTTAAGATTAATATATTGTTGTTTTAATTACATCAAAAAAATTAATATTTCAGTGTGGTTATTAAATGAACACTTCAAACATTAAAATTTATAATGATTAAAAGATTTTAATTATATGCTTTTATAATTATTTCATATTATATTAATAAAAGATAGATTGAATTCTTAAAAATTTATGACCATATAATATATATATATATATATGTGTGTGTGTGTGTGTGTGCATGAATACTTTATTATAATATAATATTATTTTATTTATTTTTTAAATAATATAATTTATGGTTAAATAAAGATCTATTTCTATTATTTTATTTAAATTATTAATTTTTTATAATTTAATTTTTGTGTTATTTTTTTATATTTTATTTTATAATAGTTTAGTATATATATAAGGTTTTATTAAAATGCTTTTTATCAAAAAATAGAGCCCATACTTTAAAATGTGCATTTAATGGTAGCAATAACAATGTTTTAGGGTTCTCACAGGAGATCTACAATGTCATAGCTTACGGTGGTGTTCATATAGACATGAGAACAATGCTTGTAGATTGGGGTCCCATCTACAGGCTCTTCATGAGGCTAAAACCTCCTCTGCTCTCAATTTCACATCATGGACACTCCGATAAGCTCAGATAGGTAAAAGATGCTACGTGGACTAGATTCATCGTGGGGGCCATAACAACTACTATTGCTCTAGACAACATAATCTAATACGAGTAATGAGTGTGCAGATCAACTGATGACATGAAGCAACTCTATGATGGATGCGCATGAATTCATTAGTGGTGAAATGGAGAGTGGTGTTTGACATGTTTTTTCACAGGTGAGTAATTTCTTGCTCGTTGCTTGACCCTATTTCTTTTTATTTTTGAGTTTCCTAGAAAATGTTGAAAAATTAGTTTTCCTATTTTATATAATTTAGAAATAGCAACTTACTTTTTTTGAAGAAAAAGTCAATCATAAAAATCATACATAAGAAAATATATTTGGGTAGATTTCACATTTGAATTACAATGCAATAATGTCGTGCTGAGCTTTATCTAGAAATTAGGAATTGTGAACAGGCTAGACATAGCTTGACCAATCCTATTCTTTTTTATCACATATGTGTATAATTAAAATCGAATGTATATACTCGTTTTTGTGTTGTCATATGCATTGTGAGGAGTCCCTACTTAATGCATATCTTAATAGTCTTATCTCTAAAAATTAGAGAGATTATGTTTGATGAGTCTTAAACTTGATATTTATTGTCATTGGACAAAAATATTTGTTATTGTGTCAAGATATAATCTTCACTATATTCATGTGATATATATTTTCATAATGATTTGTTATTTTTGTATTCTTTTTGCACAAATATATTTTATTTTAAAATTTTTATGAGATTTAGTGAGTTGAAGTTTATGTTTTGTTGCATATTTAATAATTTTGCCTTTGCGTGCTTATGTATACAACCAAAGACGAAAATTATTATTCTAGGCCAAGAATAAAATATAATGTATTAATTTTTATTTTGAATTATTATAGTTTTGTTAAACTTGAATTTTTTATGTCTGTTTTATTGATGTTATTTTTGAGATTTATTGCCTAGTGAGATGAGACCTAATACATAATGATAAATTGATGGTCAAAAATTAACCAATATGAAAAATATTGAATATTAATAATTTTATCTCCTAATTTTCTAGTTGTCTTGATTATACGAGTCCACTAAAAAAATTAAGTTTTATTTTTATCTTTAATTTTATTCTTTATTTTTAAAATTCTAGTGTTGTTCTTAAAGAGCCTAAGATTTTCCTAAAATGTGATATATAAAGTAAGCTGCATTTTATTTTGCATATAATTTTATATAAAAACATGAATAATGTTGGATTTTATTTTGGCGACGGCGGCGGCACTGATAGCAATGGCTGTGGTGGCGGCACCGGTGGCACCGGCATCACCGGTAGCACTGGTAGTAGTGGTAGAGGTGGCAGAGGTAGCAGCAGCAATGGTAGCGGCAGCATCAACGGCAGCGGCGACATCATTAGCAGCACCGGCTGTAGTGGCAGTAGTGGGTGCACCGGCGATGGCAGCAGCGGCAGTAGCTACGGCAACAGTAGGGGCAGTGGTAGCGGCAACAGCAGCGAAAGTAGCATCAACGACAATAAATGTGGTATATACATACATATATAGTTGATATATATGTACATATAATATTGTAATATTTTATGTGCATATATACGAAGTATATATGTACTCAGTATATATGTACACATAATATTGTAGTTTATATGTACATATACTACGATAATATATGTACAAGTGAAATGCTAGTATATATATACATATTTACTACAGTAATATATATATATATATTAAAACATAGTTTTTTTATATTTATTTTGATTTGATTGAGTGGTTTAAATTTCTTACAGATATGTACCGCATTATTTTCCATTGGAAGCTCGTATAAGTGAAGGGATTTTTCGATAGACATGATGCACTGTGATCGGACAGCTTTTTCGCAGCAGAAAGTTGGTGATCGGAGGAGTAGAGGGAGAGAAAGTAACGTTAATACATGGATAGATTATACTTTATGCACTGTCGGTAGATACATTGATTAATAAGATGAAATATAAGTAAGTTTTATTTTGGTTGCAGTTATTTAAAATATTGTATTAGAATAAGTTATTTAATAAATTTTTTTGTTTACTTTAAAATTTTCATTTATAGTTTCTGTTTTTATTCAAATTAATATAAATATATTATATTATTTAATTAAATTTTTGTTGAAGCTGTATTACAATCAACTTTAATTTATGTTTATTCATGTCTATAATAACTGTTATTATATATATGTGAATATGTTTGTGTGTCTCCGAATTTTTTGGATAGAGTTTTAGCCTATTATAGGTATGTAAAAACCTATTATCAGTAACAGTAGCATCGACGGTAGCGATGGCAACGAAAGCAGAAGCTGCGGTAGTGGGGGTAGCAGCAGCGGCAGAGGCAGCAACACTGGCCGCACTGGAAGGTGCGGCGACAGTGGCGGTTGTAGCGGCTAGAACTAAAGCATTGGCAGCACCTGAAGCAGTGGCAGCACCGGAAATAGCGGTAGAGGTGGCAGTGGCAGCAGCGATGGCAGCATTAGCAGCAGTGGCAGGGGTGGGAGTAGTAGCACCGGCAGCGTCAGTAGCCACTACAGCGACCAGTGGTGGCAGCGGGCAGCGGCGGCGGCAGTGGTGGCGGCAGCGGTGGTGGCGGCGGCAGTGGTGGCGGTGGCGGCGGCGGCAGAGGCAACCACGACAGAGTCGGCAGTAGAGGCAGCGGTGGTAGCGGCGACAACAGTAGTGGTATTGACAGCGACATCGGCAATGGCAGAAGCAGCATGAGAGGCAGCGGAAGTAGCAGCAACAACACCAAATCAGGTATATACGTACGAATAAAGTCAGTATATGCGTACATTGAATACTATAGTATTTTATGTACGTATATACTGAGTATATTTATACTTAGTTTATATGTACACATTATACTATTGTTTATATGTACATATACTGCAGTAATATATGTACAATTGAAATAAAAGTATATATTTATATATATACTACAAAATTATATATGTATCAAAACATAACTTTTTTTGTTAATTTGAATGAGTTGTTTAATTTTCTAACAAATATGATACCATCTTGTTCCTCTTACAAAGTTTCTATAAGTGATGAGATTTTTCACTAGATATTACGTGATGTTACTTAGACAGCTTTTTCATAGTAGAAAAATGATGATCGGGGGAGTAGAGGGAGAGAAAACAACGTCAATGAATGGATATATTATACTTTATGCACTATGGGTAGATACATTGATGAATAAGATCAAATAAAAGTTTGTTGTTTTTTGTTTCAATTATGCAGAATATTGAATTTTACATAAAGATTTTAAATGATTTTATTTTTTGTTTATTATAAATTATTTATAGTTTCAATTTTTATAAAATTTGATATAAAAATATTAAATTATTTAATTAAAAAAATTAAAAAATTTTTAAATTTTGAAATTAAAATGTCTAAGAAATATTGCTTTGATAAATAGCAAGGGAAAATCTCTTGCTAAATTAGCTAGGGAATTTTCCCTAGCTAATTTAGCTAGGGACATATTAAAATTAGCGACGGATAATCCGTCGCTAACTTTATTTAGCTAGGGACTATATCTGTCACTAAAATTTATAGACAACACTTTAGCTAGGGAATAATTCGTCATTATTTTTGTTTAGCGATGAGATATCTCGTTCATCTTGCTAATTTAACGATGAAATTTTTCATTTTTAGCAAGTAATTTTTCCATCACTAACTTTTTAGCTAGGGACATTTTTGTCGCTAAAATTTAGCAAGAAGCACTTTAGATAGGGAACCAATCCATCGGTAATCCGTCTCTATATCCTGTTAAGGTATGGAAAATGCCCATTTTGCTAGGGAATTGTCCCTAGCTCATGGGATTTTTCTTGTAGTGTTTGAAGTTAGCGGTACTAATCATACTTTTTCAATTACTTATTTTTAAATTTATTTATACTTTTAATTCTTTAGTTTTTGAGTGCACTCTATTTATAACATGATACATTACATATATTTATTTATTAATTTTTTTATCTCATTATAATGTTTTAAATTTTATTATAGTTAATAATATTACTATGATGCTTATTTAGTATAATAGTATCAATGTTCATTTTATTATTTTGGTACAATTATTTTATCTTTTCTATTTTCCACTTAACTTAATGTCTTTGAATTGTATTCTTTAACAATTCAATTTTACTATTGGTATAGTATAAAATTTGTCGAGCATGCCACTAGGTTTTTTGAGAATTCACCACATAATGTGCCAACAAATACTATAAATTTCTTGAGTGAAGTATTTTAAAACATTCTCTAAGTTTGTCACATTCTTCATCTTCTCATGAGCTTAAAGTTTCTTAATATTTTTTTTTTCAAATTTAATTATTAACTTTTGCTTTGTTGATCTGTGAATTAACAATTTTTTTTTGGTAAATTTTTATTTTTCTTAAATCTTTTTTTATAGTAGCTGATGCCATACTAGCTTATGCTAATATTATATGATCTACAATGTATTATAACATTATTGTTAATCTTATTATTTTGAGCTATCATGCTAAATAACATAATTTTTAATTTTAGAGTTAACCATGTGTTTTTTTTAATATTTTTGTAGGATTTATATAACTTTGTGAATGACTTTTCTAAGAATTGATCATGTTGTCTATCCCTATTTTTGTGATATCAGAGGATAAATTAGATGCTTAGTTTTCATTAATCTTTTTTTATTCACTATCAGTTTAATTTTTTTGTTTTGAAAAATTTAAAACTTATGAAATCAAGCATAAAATATATTATTTATATTAATAATGATGTAAACCTAAGAAAATATGCTAGTGTTTTTATAGTATGTCAAGAAAATATTATTAGAAATATATTTTATCAAGATTACCTAGAATATTATATAATATTATTATGTAAGATGACTTTTATTATTTTGTTAATTATTTTTATAAATAAGTATTATCGCATTACATAATTCATATCTCATAAAGAAAAAAATAATTTTTATATATTTATATTTTATTTTTAAAAAATGATTGATATTCACGAAAAATATGAAATAATTATTTTTAAAAATTATATTATTATATAACATACATTGTGAGAATTTGTATTTTTCTTGAAAAAACATAAAGTGATTTATCTTGTATTTTATGTAGTCATATTATTTTCATATTGAAAATTTAGAGATTATAAAAAATATTCAAATAAGACAACTTTAAAACTTTTTTTATAAGACATTTTAGGATGAATCAATTATGATTACAAATTACTTAATCATATTGATATCTTCTTTTATTTTTTTCAAATTGTACTTCTTATCAATTATTAAATCACAACATTTATCATTCGTGTTGTGAGGGAAAATTTATCATTCGTGTTGTGAGGGAAAATTTATCATTCGTGTTGGTTATTAATGATGGAACCTTTCCTAATCTAAAGTGCTTGTCGCACAAATTAACGAGTACTATATTCCACAACAAAATTAGCGGGAAAATTTTCGTAACTAAATTAGTGAGGGAAAATCCCTAGCTATTTTCATTCCAAATTTATTTTCACATTTTTAATTTTTTACATAAAATTTAATTACATAATTTTTAATTTTTATATTAAATTTAATAAAAATATAAACTATAAACCAATATTAATAATTAATAAAAAATAAAATCAGTTAATAAAATATTCTGATACAATATGTTACATAGTTAAAACAAAAATATAACAAAACTTGACTACATCTTATTCTTCATCAATGTATCTAATGACAGTGCATACAGTATAATCTGTCTATGAAATTAACGTTGATTTCTTTTCCCCAGCTCCTCAAAATATGCATACTACTCTAGCACCTAAGCATATCCCTCCACGACCATTTGCATTGCTTCCTTTAGTTATAGTTTACATTTCCTCTCCCCCTCCAACTCCTTCCTTATATCTGCAATTTCTCTTTTTTATCTAGCTGCACTTCCAACATCACTTTTTTTAACATTGCAATCAGTTGCATGTATGTATACTTGTTCATGTAAGTATGTGCTTGTGTGTGTGTGTCTAAACACAGACACATGTACTTTCATGCAAATACACATACCATCAAAGACAATAGAATGAAATATGTTAGGGCTTAAAAAACACACATATAGGTCTCTCAGGCATGGTAAGCATCTTCTAGTTCTTTGTCCTCTGGTACTCCATGCAGATAGAGAATATTGTTACACCTGCATATGGAGCATAACATACTACATTTACAAACCAATAAAGAACACAACACAATGTCGCTGATAATCAGATAGACTAGAGCATACAACACCAACTGCCATTTGCTAGAAATTTCACACAACGAAATAAACATAAGCTTATTTTTAAATTCTGAATCAAGATATCTCCAAGATTTCCAATGAACTACCCATCAACATATTATTCTATGTTTCCCAGCTTGATGCATTAGTCCAAGGTTAATTATAAGAAAGTTAAAAAGTACCAAACAAAAGGGAAATGGAACTTGAAATGACAACATGCTGCGTGGTATTGAATTTTTTCACACTTGTAGGTTCATATAGAAATCCACCGAAGCAAGGAATTCTAAAAAACCAAAGAAAAAAAATGAGAAAAAAAACTGCAATGCACAGGAAAAGAACACAAAGTAGCTCACCTTTGTATTCCATTACCCACTTGAGTTTTACAATGATCGACTTTCCAGTCAAGTTGTTAAAAAAAGGCCTGGGATTAATGGGGATGGTGACAATGATTCTATATATAGAAAAATCACAAAAAAAATTAGGCTCTCTTATTGATTCCAAAACTTATTTATTTATTTATTAGTTGAATAATAACCAACATATTAGTTAACTAATTATGTAAATAATTTCAAATGCTTTTATTTCATTCTTTTTACATGAAAATCATTAAAATTAGACTCTCTTATTGATTCCAAAACTTTCTTTCATGAGAATGCTTTAGAATCGATCATTTTATTGAAAGAATTTGTAATTATAACTGAACACTTGTGAGGTGGAATAAAACTATACAAATAAATAAATAACATTGAAACAAGCAAATTAATACTATATATAAAAAAACTACTAAAAGAAACATCATAATTTTTTATTCAACTAATATTTACATATTTTTTATACCTCTCATCCACAATCTCAATTACCAACTTAATACTAAATGCAGAGAAAGGCACAATATTTTATGATGTCGATGGTATTGTAAATGGGGGAACTATTGGTATAAAAGGTGGTGTAGAAATTGATGATGGATCAAAAGTGTGTGCAGAAAGGACAAAGGGTGGTGGGCTTATATCTAATAAAAGTGATGGTAAAGGTATCAAAGATGATGATGGTGATGGAGATAGAGATGGTGATTGTGATGTTGATGTCTGGATATTGTAGGTATGAGATGGTACAAAATTTTCAACATGATGTAAAATACAAGATGAATTTCGTCCAGTTCTACATCCACATCCACCTCCACCACGACCACATCCTTTAGGTGCCATCAACTATACAAAAAATTAAAACATAAAACAAATAATAGAGATATGATGAACAACCATCCATTTTAAAATAATACACACCAATAGATTTCAACAAAATATAAAAAGTCTTTGATAGTATAATATTATAAAATAATCATAACAATTTAATTATCGGCATCACTGTCATCCTTTAATGGATCTTCTGACATTTCTTCTGATTCTGATGGAAGTTCCAACTCATATTCAGATAGAAATTATTCATCTTCAATTTCTATTAGGCCACTATTTTAGTCACATAAATTTATAGGTTCTTCATCTACATGCACAGGCACAATATTATTAATTTCATCTTATTGGAATACTGGTGAAATAGCTATGCTTGTACTTCTTTCTTTAAATGTTGGCACTTTAAAATTTGATCGAGCTTTAATTTTACAAATCACGCACTAGTCTTTCTTATCATGAGATAAACATGGATATGTACTATAATATGATCGAGTGGCTTGAACTACCATAATAAATGGCACATAACGATTATAAATACTTTTATGGGTAAAATAAACTAGCTTATAATCCGAATGAATTTTTGTACCCATATTTCATGTAGGATCAAACTACGCACACTTTAATAATACAATCCTATTATTTTCAAGTCTAGAATACTCCAACTCAATAACTTATGTGAGTTGACCATGATAATCAATTTCATCTGCACTATAAATTGATCCTTTAATACATACACCACTATTCATTGTTGCTTTAGAAGAACCGTGCATAATTGTGTGAAATTTATATCTATTAACAAAATACCTAGGATTGGTTGTCACATATCTAAATAGGAATTTACTTAGATTCTGAATGAAAATATTGGAATTTCTATTTGAAGGATCATATGCCTGTTGCATAAATTATACAAATGATGTTAAAAACTAAAAGATACTAATAAATTAAATAATTCAAAAATTTAAACTTAATAATTCTCACATTGTTTTTGAACCAATTCAGAAATTCTATTTCTAGCATACAATCATCCTCATGGCAGGAAATTGTCGACTGCATTTTTTAATTGCTCAACATAAATACTACACAAATATAAATAGAGGAAGACAAATGTAAATAAATTTTAACTATGATTAAACCTACAACCATTTTGGGTATAGATACTCAATATATGGTGCAACCTTCTAAAAATTAAGTAACACGTAGCTCTGGGTTGCTTTGTACTCTTCATTTGTAATACATATTTTCTTTGATCTTCCAAATGCTTTTCCAGGGTGCTTGAAGATAGATAACTTGTCCACAGAATCATCTTCTAGCAGCACATGACCTTCATCAATTCGAGACGCATTTCTATTCTTTGTATTGATATGATCCTAAAAATAATAAGAGCAAAAAGATGATGCTTATTCTACTAAATATGCATTGCAAATTAAACTTTCAACTTTTTCCTTGTTTCTAACATTCAATTTCAACGTATGAAGATGCCTACAATAAAAATGTTAGGTTTCAATTATATTAAATTACAATATTACATTATATTTGAAATAATAAAACACAGCTACTTATATGTATTTACCTTTCAAAAGTAAAAATCTACTTGTATTGTACTAGCCCTGCTATCCTGGCTACATATGCCAAATGAATCGGAAAATGCACCACTGAGTAAAAGAAGCTATGTGGGAATATTTGTTCAAGCTTGCAATGAATAAGTGTTATGCCATTCTCCAGCCTCACCATGTTATCTATTTTGATTGTGGTTGTAGTAAGCTATTTGAAGAACAAACTAAATTCTGTAAGGACCTTCCAAACACAAAGGGTAAGTAATTCACGGAATACAATTGTTATTAATCTTTGCATAAATACATGATAGTTATGGCTTTTCATTCCAAATAACTTAAGATTCTTCATATCCACACATCTACCCATATTTGACACATATCCATCATAAAATTTCAAAATGTTAAGCCATTCACATAATATCTTTCTTGCCTATTATCAAGTGTGTAACAAGCTTTAAAGAATTTTCCTATTGCCTCATTCAGTTTAAATCAGGATGCTGACATTAATCATTCAGCTCTTGTCTTGATTTTAAAGTATCTTTTGTTTTTACATCTACATTAAGGATAATGTTGAAAATATTGTCAAACATATTTTTTAAATATGCATTACATCCAAGTTATTACGAATTAAATTGGATTTCCATTAGGGCATATCCCAAAATATATCACATTTCCTCCATCCAAATATTTTGCATTTTGGTCAATTAGTTTCAATAGCATTTTTTTAGTTAGCTTCTTCATACGTAAACTATGAATCTTTGCCAAAATATCATCTTCAGAATGAATAGCTTGTGCAACTATTATCACTAATGAATTTTTTCGAAATGCATTTCTATTTCTGGGAATGAATGATTCATAGGTAGAAAATTATGATGATTATCAAACCATGACTATTTACCACTAAATTTGAGAGTAAATGCATCGGACTTTTTCATGCAATACGGGCATGCAAATTGTCTTGCAATACTTCAACCAGACAACATTTAATATGATGGAAAGTAACTTACTGTCCACATAAGGGCTGCCCGCATAATAAAATTTTTATTCTTTGAGATTTCATTTGTATTTACGCCAACATCCCACAAATAATTTAACACTACTATATGACGCTATAAGAAAACATCAAGCATGTATTTCAGATTTTTTGGCCCTTGAACCAATATTGTCAAAAACATATATTGCTCCTTCATACACAACCACGGATATAAATTATAAAGTATCACTATCACTGGCCATGTTGAATACTATTGTCCAGATTGGCCAAATGGCTGAAATCAATCAGTGTAGAGACCTAATCTCACATTTCGACTTTCAGTAGCAAAATCTTGATGTATATGACTAGAATACTTTCAAGAAAGTGAATCTAATGGAAGAAACATCACCCCTTCTTCAATCTCATGTTTAGAATGTCACCTCATATCATTTGCTTTTGCATTTGATGCATATAGTCTATATAATCGAATAATTAAAGGAAAGTAATACATCTTCTTAAAAGCAACTTTTATCTTTTGTCACATATCTATAACACATGGTGCCTCCTTAAACAAAAGATGATCACAAAACTTAAAGCTAATAACATTACTTTGACCACCCCAATATATACATACATCCATTGAAACAATAATCAATTTTTTATACTAGTAGACTCATACCTCGTACTAACTTCTTAGTGTTGTAAAAGTTGTTAGTGACCAAATTATATTCCAAAACAATCTACTTCATTAGTTATGTCACATGATCAAATGATTTCTCAGACATATGATTTTATAATTTCATGCTCATAAGTCGAGCCATAAGTGGCAATTTCGAATGTCTTTTATAGCCATGCCACACCTCATTATCTTTAGGTTTAAGTATTTAATAAAATTTCTAAGCTTCAGGTTTTGGTGGTTCATCCATGTAATCCAAATTGAAGTCAGCACCAGTAGCTTCCATGACAATTCTATGGTATGTGTATGATGCTTCTTCACCACATGCAAATAATTTAGTACCCTAATTTTGATCAATGATCAGAGCGATTGTACTTTCCCCATAATAAATCCAAAGAAAATAATTTGGTACAAAACCATATTTAGCCAAATGATATCTTAGAGTGTTTACATCACGAAATTGGATATTCTGACACTTGTGGTTCTTACATGGACACTTAATTTTTTCTCCATCCATCCATCTTGATTTACTACCCACAAAGTTGATGAAAGTTTCAAGCCTCCTCAAAAATAATTGATTCAAAATTCCATTCATAACCCTTTTGTACATCCACTGATGATCTGAACTCATTTTGCCTATTTTATTTCCAACGAATAATGCACAATTATTAGATATTGTAAATATCGAGGTAATACATTTGTAGAATCTACTTTAATAAATAAAGCATTTTTTAGCTTGGTAAAGATTAATAGATATCATGCTATTACTAGATGAATGAAGTAAAATATGTGAATGGACAAGAAAGGAAAGCAAGAAGAAATAAATTGAAATTTTGAAGGAATAAGCTTCTCAATTCTCAATGAAGATCAAATAGCACAATTTTTATTATGATTCAACTCGATCTTTGAATATTAAAATAAAAAAAAGAATAAAATAATGGAATGGAGATTCAATTCCAAGAACTCTTGGCAAATGAATTTATGAAGAATTCAGTCATGAATGAAAACATATTTGGAATTGAAAACATATCATACAAAGTATTCAACTAGAAATCATAGATGTGAAGCAAGCTACAATTATAGATTTCTAGCCTTACAAATTTAAACAAATTAGAGATACAAATAATTATAGACATTAACACTATAATTATTTTGTGGAAATCTACAATCAAAAGATAGTTTGGTTAAGAAAACTTACATACACCTCAATTAATACCTAATCAATATGAAAAAAGGGAAATTATTAATTTCACAAAATTAAAGATATGACCATCACTTATATACTAGTAATTAATGATTTTAAAACATGTAATGATTTACTACAAACATCCAGATTAATATTGTGTGCATGAGGAGGATCTTCGGTCATTTATATTATTGTGATAATAACTTCACTTTACACAATATTATTTTGACACAAATATCTATTATATAATTTAAATGGAAAATGCAATATATGGTAATAGTGAAGCTAAAAGAAGAATTTTGTAATAACAAACAGCAAAATCAAAACACACCCTTAGCAAATGCAATGGTCTTGTGGACAATAGCAATAAAAATGTTTAATGTTAATTAATTTTAATTAGAGACTATAAAATAAAAATGATAAAATAATATTTTTGTTGTATTCCAATGCTTTACAATATTATTTAAATAAGCATATGATAATATTTTAACAACTCTCATTTATTAGTAATAATGTGTATTAATAATCAAAATTCAATTAGAATAACAAAAACAACGTGTTTTGATGCATTCTGAAGATATACAAATGTATTCCATATATATTTATGATTTATATTTAATTTTATTTATTAAACATTTTTTTAAAATGTAACAAATTTTTAATATGAATAAATGGGTAAAATTAAAATTAAATGAAGTTCAATGATGCTTGATTTGTTTGTTAATATTCATGTCTCCATTTTTTTTCAATGAATTTAAATGAGCTTGAATATTAATCGATATTTTTTAACATTATTCCACGTGTTCAATAAAATATATATATAATAAACATCAATTAAATATGTATATATATATTGACACATCAAAAACAAAAGGCTCGATACATTGAATCTTGAGATAAAAGTGAGCCTCCTTGGAGGTTGTAAGTTCAAACTCCACGAGCTACAATAATATTGTCAGGATAGGAAATAATGCCACATTTAGTTATATTTAATTATATAGAGTTTTATATAGTTATACAAATAATTATTAATAGATATACACATATAGTTAAACATAATGTCGTATGTTGTTATACATGAAATTATAAATATAGTTACATGTGGTTATACATGTAGTTACACATATAGTTATACTTATATTTATACATGTAGGTATATTTATTCGTTCATATAATTTTATATATTTATACATATAGTAATCTATAGGTATAGATATAGTAAAATACATTTTTAAATACTAATATATAAAAATGTATATTAAATATATGTTGTTAATTATATTTTTAAATAAAGTTATGTATAATATTTTTATAGTTATACATGTAGTCAAAGTCAATTATTTATTGTTATATGTTCTTATACATATAGTATATATAATTAAAAATAGAGTTATATATAGTGAAACATATATTTGTATATAGATATATTCATACAAGTAGTTATAATTAGTTATACATAAATATATGCAAAATTATAAACAAATATATAGAATTACATATATTTATATATATATGTATACATAGGTACAAATATAGTTTTATTTAATTATATAGAGTGTTAAATAGTTATACAAATATTAATATATAGTTATAGACATGTAGTTAAACATAATGTTGTATGTCGTTATACATGTAATTATAAATATAGTTACATGTGGTTATTCATATAGGTACACATATAGTTATACTTATATTTAACATGTATGTATATATATTTTTTCATATACTTTTAAATGTATACATATAGCTCTCTAAAGGTATAGATATAGTAAAATACATTTTTATATACTAATATATAAAAATATATATTAAATATATGTTAATTATATTTTTTAATATAATTATGTATAATATTTTTATAGTTATACATGTAGTCAAAGACAATTATTTAATGTTATATGTTCTTATACCTATAGTATATATTGTTAAAAATAGAGTTATATATAGATAAACATATAGTTATATATATAGATATATTCATATAAGTAGTTATACATAAATGTATACAAAGTTATAAACAAATATATAGATTTACATATATGTATACATATATGTATACATAGTTACAAATATAGTTATATTTAATTATATATAGTGTAACATAGTTATACAAATATTTATATATAGTTATACACATATAGTTAAACATAATGTTGTATGTTGTTTAACATGTAATTATAAATATAGTTATATGTGATTATAAATATAGTTACATATATAATTATACTTATATTTATACATGTAGGTATATATATCTTTTCATATAATTTTATATATTTATACTTATAGTTATGTATAGGTATAGATATAATAAATATTTATACATGTAGGTATATGTATTTTTATATACTAATATATTAAAATGTATATTAAATATATTTTGTTAATTATATATTTAAATATAGTTATGTATAATGTTTTTTAGTTATACATATAGTTAAAGACAATTATTTATAGTTATATGTTCTTATACCTATAGTATATTTAGTTAAAATAGTGTTATATATATCTAAACATATTGTTATATATAGAGATATTAATACAAGTAGTTAAAAGTAGTTATATATAAATGTATACAAAGTTATAAACAAATGTATAGATTTAAATATATGAATACATATTTAGACTTTTTTTTGAAGTGATGTTTCATTTGGAAAAGGCACCTTTTATGTTGGATGAGATGGTCATGAATGGTGCATCATGCAGATGAACAAGTCTAACATCCTTAACCCAATCCACCTGATGGAGAAATCATCGTTATAATGTTTTACATGTTTTATGCAAAATAATGTACTCTTTCTATTCATTTTCGTGCATATAATGGATGAATATCATGTGTTCATGGGCTTCTTTTTATGTTTCATTCAACTTTAACTTATAATAAATGATAAAAATAGGATATGAATAATGATTTTTCTTGCTCTCATATTTCATAACACTTTCCTAAGCAAATCTTCCATGGAATAATTTACACCTTTGATAATTCTCCTATTTTTTATAGTTTTTACCCTTAGGCTCTTTTATGGTTTGAACAACGGGCTTAACATTGACTTCTCTTAACTAACTTTTCACTATTTCTTTCTCTAAAAAAATTCTTTTTATTTAATTTTCTTAAGTTCTAGTGGTCTGGGTCTTTGATATCATGTTTGAAAGTAAAAATGAAATAATGCAACTTTATTAACCATGATGCATGAATACATATAACCAATGAGATTGGAGCACCCTTAACACTATGAGTAGCTCATTGAATGAACTATATACAAATTAGAAACATATTTAAAAAAAACATAATCATATATTATTTTTTTCCCATGATAACTGCTAGGTTAACGCACAATGCTAAAATATCTTCTTTATTCTTATAAAAAATTGTAGCTACTAATTGTTGTTTGGACCATTTCTGAATCTCTTATAGATGACTCTACTTTCAAGAATACATCATAAAAAATTAGTGCAATTCATTGGATATTTTCACGAGGGATGCCGTATGCTTGTTTATTAGTTCATGCACAATGGAACATTGAAGGAGTATATATATGGTAACTCAAATCTTATATAAAGTACATTGATATCAACTGAGGCAGTCATTAATGCATGTAACATTGATAGGCCAATTCACAAATAGAGAAAGTATCAATCAGATCAAGTGGCTCGAGATTACAGAAGATGCGGAAAAAGGTGTTTTTAAAATTTCTTATCAAAGTTTGATTTATTTTGCAAGCATATGCTGTTAGTGGGTGCATAGTCCAGCGGACACCGATGCCATGAGATATGGTCTCGTAGATGCTAAGCCATGGTGCATAACTACTTGGAAGTGCATAGTGTGTGTGTGGTGCAGTGAACTTGCATGTGTGCTTGATGTATAGGACGTGCACCATGTGAATATTTGATGCATCCATGGTGTAGTGTGTTCAAAATGTTGCTTGTGCTTATTGGGTTTTTTTATATGTATCAAAGAAAGAGATTTCCATGTAGAATCATGTGAGTAAAAACTATATAGTTGTTATGAAAGTGGCCACTACTTTGGTGGTTCCATAACTATTTGACTACTACAATAAATGTTGAGAGTTAAGTGTGTAATGAAAAATATAATATTTAATTTATTTATATCTAGCATAAATTTTTTATTTTCTATTTTATCATAGGAAATGATTGAAAAATGTATGACTGCTGCTTCTAAGCCAGTTGAAGTTTTATGGATCTTCACATAACTTTTTTGAAGGAAGAAAAGTAGGAAATGAAAGAAGTGAATGATGAGATGAAAGAAATGAAGAATGCAATGCAATAGTAGATGACCTATATGGAGTCACAACTAGTAGCCTTGATGAGACAGATAGCACTCTGAGTTCCGGAAGTATACCCGCACCAGAGAGCCTAGCACAAATGCACCAGTTAATGATGAGGATGATAAGTTAGTTTTAAAAGATTATATACCTATGTTATGTTTTTATTTTAACTATGTAACTATTATATCAGAATAATGTATTAAATGATTTTACGTTTTGTTTATTATAAATAATAGTTTATAGGATATGTTTTTTTCAATTTAATATAAAAGTTAAATATATGTAATTAAAAATCTTTTGTAAAAAAATAAAATTATGAAAATAGTTTTGGAATGAAAATAGCTAGAGATTTTTCATTTGCTATTTAGCTAGCAAATTATATATATATATTTATTCGAAAAATATTAATTACTACTCTTAATTATGAACGAAATTAGCAAGGAAATAAATATAATTAGTAGGGAATTTCCGTCGTTCAAAAATTAGCTAGGAAATTTCTTTATTGCTAAAATTTTGTGAAAAGCACATTAGCTTGGCATAATTTGCATCATAAATTTGTTGTTAATCTATTTTAGTGATGGGATAAGCCCAATAAGCTAGGGAAATTTCTCTTGCTTTTTGAGAATTTTTTTATAGTGTTTATTTTTTGCATATTTGTCTATCTATCTATCTATCAATGTATCATTCTATCTATCTATCTATTTATCCAACTATCTATCTATATAATTATCTGTCTGTCTGTCTATCTATTTATTTATCTATCTATCTATCTATTTGTCTATGTTTGTATCTATCAATCTATCTATATGACTATTTAGCAATCTGTCTGTCTCTCTATATGTCTATCAATCTATCTGACTATTTGTATATCTCTCAATATGTCTATCTATCTATCAGTTTGTTTGTCTAACTATTGATCTATTAATCTCTCTATATGTCTATATGTTTATTTCATATATGTATATCATTATATCATTCTATATATATATTTATCTATTTATCTAACTATCTACTTGCCTATCTATCTATCTATCTATATGTTTTTCTATCTATCTATCTATCTATATGTTTTTCTATCTATCTATCTATATATCGATCTATGTATTTATGTTTCTATTTGTCTACATGTCTACTAGTCTAATTTAATACATGTCAACCTATCTATCTATATAGCTATCCATCTATCTATCTATATATCTATTTTTTATCTGTATATATATATATATATATATATATATATATATATATATATATATATTTGTCTATTTATCTATCTGTCAATTAATATCTATATTTATTTTTATAGCTATCTATCGATCTATCTTTTTATCTATCTTTCTATCTATCTATCTTTTTATTTATCTATCAATCTAAAAATCTCTTTATTTGTATATTAGTATATTTGTCTATCTATCTATCAGTCTATCTATGTGTCTATCTATCTATATATATCATTATATGTCTATTTGTCTATTTATATATTTGTCTATCTATCTATCAATCTATATGTGTATATTACTATGTCTATTTATTTATCTATCTATCTATCTATCTTTATGTCTATCTATCTATTTGTCTAATCTATCTATATATTTATCTGTCTATCTATCTATATATCTATCAATCTATCTATCTATCTATTTATATATCTATCTTTCTATCTATCTAACAGTCTATATATATGTCTATATATCTCACTTAATATCAATAAATCTATCTGTCTGTCTGTCTGACTATCTAACTATTTATTTGTCTATCTATCTATCTTTCAAATTCTCGATCTTTAAATCTACAAATCTATCTATATGCCTATTTGTCAATTTGATAATCTATCTATCTATTGATCTATCTATCTATATATCTATCTATCGGTCCATCGATTTGTCTATCTATCTATCTTTTTATCTTTCCATCTTTCTATCTATCTTTATATCTATCTAACTATCTACTTATCTATCTATCAATTTGTCTATCTGTATATCTACCAATCTAATTGACTATCGGTCAATCTATATGTATATCTATGTGTATCTCAATATATTTGTATATATTTTCTATCTATCTAATTTCTATATATCAATCTGTCAGTCTATCTATGTATCTTTATATATATCTATCTATTTATAGGGTTATCAATGATTTTGTCTATAATTTTATCTATCAATTTATCAATTTATCTACTTACCTATCTATATATCTTTGTATCTATCTATCTATTTGACTTTCAATCTGTCTGTCTATCAATCTATTATTCTATATGTCTATCTATCTATCTATATATCTAATTATCTATCTATCTATATATATGTCTATCAATCTATCTTTCTATGTATATATCTATGTATCTATCTATTTGTTTATCTTTATATGTGTCTATCTATTTATCTATCTATCTATCTATCTCTATCTTTATGTATATAATTCTATCAATCTTTCAATCTATTTATCTATTTATATGTATATCTATCTATCTATCAATAATATCTATCTTTCTATTTATCTGAATATATGTCTAGCTATCTATTTGTCTATCTGTATATCTATCTATTAGTCTATCTATTTATCTACCTTTCTAACTATCTATTTTTCTATCTTACTATCTATTTGTATACCTATCTAACTTGTCTAACTTTCTATTTGTCTCTCTGTCTATATGCTTATTATCTATCTGTGAATTTTTAAATCTAACTATCTCTTTCAATCTAAATATTTGCCTATCTTTCTATCTCTTTATCTATCTATCTATCTATCTATGATTCTATCTTTTATCTATCTATCTATCTGTCTATCTAACTATCTACTATCTATATATTTGTATACCTGTCTATTTTTTTATTAGTTTATTTGACTATTTATCTATCTATCTATCTCTCAATCTATCAGTCTATCAGTCTATCTATCTATGTGTTTATCTAACTATCTGTCTATCTAAATATCTATTAATATATCTATCTATTTATCTATTTGATATTTGTCAACAAATTAACCTAACTCTCTATCTCTTTATTTGTCTATCTCTCTAACTATCTAGTTGTCTGTGTGTCTATCTTTCTATCTATATTTTTGTCTTTTTATCTATCTATCTATCTATCTATCTACTATCTACTATCTATCTATTTGTCTATCTATCTTTTGACTATATCATTTTTTATCAATCCATATATCTATCAATCTATCAATCTATCTATTTGTTCATCTATCAATCTATCTATATATCTCTCTATCAATCTATCAATCAATCAATCTATCTATATATATGTCTATCAATTTATCTATCATATGACTATCTGTGTTTCTTTCTATCTACCATACTGTCTATCTAATTATATTTCAATTCATATATCTATCTATCTATCTATCTATCTATCTGTATGTCTGTCAATCTATTTGTTTATATATATATATATATATATATATATATATATATATATATATATATATATATATATATATATATCTGTCTTTCTATCTTTTTCTCTATTTATCTACTTACTTATCTATCTATTTGTCTGTCTATAAATCTATCAATCTATCAATCAATCTATCTCTCTATTTATATATCTATGTATTTTTGTATCTATCTATCTATTTATCTGTCTATCTATTTATCTATCTTTCTATCACTCTATATGTTTATCTATCTATATGTTTATCTTTCTATATATCTATCTTTCTATTAGTCTATTTATCTATCAGTCTATTTCTCTATATGTTTATATATATATATATATATATATGACAATCTATATATCTATCAATATATGTCTCTATCTATATGTCTAATTTTCTATTTGACTATCTATCTATTTGTCTATCTATTTATATGTTTATTTGTTTATCTATCTATCTTACTATCTATCTATCTATTTGTCTATCTATCTAACCACCTATTTGTTTATTAATCTATCAGTCTATCTATATATCTATGTATTTATCTATTTGTCTATATTTATATTTATCTATCTATATTAATTGTGTCTTTTTCTATTAGCCTATATGTTGATTTTTTTTTCTATCTATTTTTCTATCTATCTATCAATCTATTAATCAATCAATCTAACTATCTAACTATATAATTATCCAATTATATATCTTTCTATCTATAAATATAAATAAATATATATATATATATATATATATATATATCTATTTCTATCTTTCTATCTAACTATGTAACTATCTTTCTATCTGATAATCATTCTATCATTCTATTTATCAATCTATCTATTTGTCTACCTATCTACTTGTCTACCTGTCTACATGTTTATCTGTCTATCAATATATATATATATATATATATATATATATATATATATATATATATATATATATATATATATATATATATCTATCTATCTATCCATTTATCTATCTATATGTCTAGTTATCTATATATCTATCTGTATATTTGCTATCTGTCTATATTTCTATTTGTATATCTTTCTATTTCTCTAGCTATCTATTTATCTATTTGTATATCTATATATCTATATATATGTCTTTCTGTATATCTATCTTTTTATCTGTCTGTCTATCTATCTATCTATCCGTCTATCTATGTATCTTTATATTTGTCTATCTGTCAATCAAAATATATGTTTATTTGTTTATATATCTATCTGTCTATCTGTCAATATGTTTATATGTCTATATGTTTATATATATATCTATCTATATATCTATCTATCTATATGTCTATCTTTATATCGACTTATCTATCTATTTGTCTATCTATCAATCTATAAATCTATAAATTTGTCTATTTGTCTATTTATGTATTTTTCTATATGTATATATACCTATAAATTATCTATCATTCTATCTATTATCTTTCTATAAATCTCTCTATGTGTATATATCTATAAATTATATGTATTTCTGTCTATCAGACTATTTCTGTATCTGTCAATTATCTATCATTCTATATTTCTATTTCACTATCTATCTATCTATATATCGATCTATGTATCTATGTATCTATTTGTCTACATGTCTACCTGTCTACTTGTATACAAGTCAACCTATCTATCTATATACCTATCTATCTATATATATGTTTGTCTATGTCTATCTATCTATCTATATATTTTTCTATTTGTCTATATATATATATATATATATCTATTTATCCCACTAACAAATAATATCTATATTTATTTGTATATCTATCTATCTATCTATGGATCTATCTTTCTATCTATCTGTCTTTTTGTCTATTTATTTATCTATCAATCTAACAATCTATCTATCTGTCTATTAGTGTATTTGTCTATCTATCTATCAGTCTATCTATCTATTGTCTATCTATCTATTGTCTATCTATCTGTATATATCATTATGTATCTATTTGTATATATATATATATATATATATATGTATATCTATCTATCGATCTATATATGTTAATGCCTATCTATATATTTGTTTATCTATCTATCTATCTATCTTTATGTTTATTTTTCTATTTTTCTAATATGTCTATCTATTTATCTGTCTATCTATCAATATAACTACCAATCAATCAATATATATATATCTGTCTATCTATCTAACTGTCTATCTATATGTCAATCTATCTCACTATCTAACAATAAATCTATCTATCTGTCGGTCTGTTTATCTACCTATTTATCTATCTATCTATCTATTTTTCAAATTCTCAATCTTTCAATCTATTAATCTATCTATATGACTATCTGTCAATTTTTCAATCTATTTATCTATCTATTAGTCTATCTATCTATCTATTTATCTGTCAATCTATTTGTCTCTCTATCTATCTTGATATCTTTATATCTATATATCTTTATATTTGTCTATCTATCTACCTATCTATCAATCAATTTGTCTATCTTTATATCTGCTAATCTATCTGACTATCTGTCAATCTGTGTGTCGATCTATGTGTATATCAATCTATTTGTATATTTGTCTATCTATCAATCTATCTATCTATTTGTCTTTCTATTAGTCTATCTATCTTTTTTTCTATCCTTATATCAATCAAGCTATATGTCTATCTATTTATCATTCTATCATTCTGTCTATCTATCTTTATATCTTTCTATATATATATATATATATATATATATATATATATATATATATATATATATCTTTCTTTCTTTATTTATGTCCATCTATTTACCAATTTATATGTTTATCTATCTATCAAATCATTTATCTTTTTATTTTCTATCTATCAATCATATTATCTATCAATCTGTCTCATTATCTATCGATCTATCTTTTTATCTATCTATCTTTCTTTCTATCAGTGTATCTATCTATATGTATATTTGTTTTTCTATCTATCTATCTATAATTCTATCTATCTATTTATCTATATAATCAACTTACCTATTAATCTAACTATCTTTCTATCTATATATATATATCTATCTAATTATCTATTTGTCTATCTATCTATCTATTAATCTGTTTATCTATTTATATATCTATCTTTCTATCAGTCTTTGTGTCAGAGTGTCTATTAGTCCCTCTATTTATTAAAGTATATCTATTTATTTATCTATATATCAATTATCTATCGAACTTTTTTTATATCTATTTTCTATCAATTTTTATATATATCTTTCTATCTATCTATATGTCTATTTTTCAATCTTTTTATCTATCTATCTGTCTATCTATGTATATGTATATCTATCTATCTATCTATATGTCTTTCTATCATTTTGGCTATCTATCTATCTATTTTTCTGTCTATCTTTCAATGTCTCTATCAATCTATCTATCTATCTATCTTTCTTTCTTTATTTCTATCTTTCTATATTTTTATCATTTTATCTACCTATCTAGCTATCTATCTTTCTATGTATTTCTCTATCTAGGTATCTATCTAATGATCTATCTATCTATTTGTCTATCAATATGTCTACCTTTTTATCTATCTATCTATCTATGAAGTTCTCTATCTTTCTATCTATCAATCATTCATTCTGCCAGTCTGTCTATCTATCTATAAGTCTATTTATTTGTCTATTTGTCTAAATGTCTATATTTCTATCTATCTATATGTTAAAATGTTTAATTCATATCTCTTTATCATTCTATCATTCTATCTACTTATCTATCTATTTTTTCTATTAATCTACTTGTAAATCTCATTATCTATCTATCTAGCTATTTGTCTATCAATCTATCTTTATGTCTATCTGTTTATATGTCTATTAGTCTAATTATTTATCTGTCCATATGCCTATCTATATATTTATCTATTTCTCTATTTTTTTATTTTTTAATCTATCTATCTATTTATTTATGTGTCTGTCTATTGATCTATATATCTGTCTATCTATTTTTCTGCCAATCTGTCTACCTATCTACCTATCTATCTGTCTATTTATTTATAAGTCTATCTGTCTAACTAACTATCTATCTATCTATATTTCTGCCTATCTATTTGTCTTTGTTTCTATCTCTCTATCTAATTATCTGTCTATCTATCTATCTTTCAATTTGTCAAACTCTCAATCTATTTTAGTGTCTTTCTATCAATCTGTCTATATCTTTATGTCTCTATCTATCTGTCAATTTGTCTATCTGTCTATCTTTATATCTTTCTATCTATATATTTGCCTATCTGTTTATCTATCTATTTATCTATCTATATATCTATCAATTTATTTTATGTATATCTATCTATATGTCCATCTTTATATTTGTCTATTTATCTATATATATGTCTATCTATGTTTGACTTTTAGTCCAAATGTTTATCTTTAAATCTACCTATATGTCTATCTATCTATCTTTCTATGTATCTATCTCTTTGTCTATTTATGTATCTACCTATCTATCAACCTATTTACATATCTAAATATCTATCTATATATCTGTCAATCTTTATATTTATCTATCTTTCTATCTGTCTTTCAATATGCCAATCTATCATTCATTCTATCGTTCTTTCAATCTTTCTATTTATCTAACTCTATCTTCCTATCCGTCTATCTGTCATCTTTCTATATGTCTATCTGTCTATCTATCTATCTATTTATCTATCTATCTATCTATAAATCTATCTGTCTATCTTTCTATTTATCCATCTCTTTATCTATCAATCTATCAATCTATCCTTCTATCAATCATTCTATCTGTCAATATCTCAATCTATCAAAATGTATATATGTCTATATGTTTATATGTACATCTGTCTATCTACCTATATATTTATCTTTTCATTCTATCTATCTCTATATATGTCTATCTATATATATGTATATCTTTCTTTTTGTCTTTCTATCTAACTATCTAACTATCTTTCTATTTTTCTTACTTCCAATCTAACTAACTAACTATCTATCTATCTATATGATATCTGACCTTCTGATTATATGTCTATCTATCTATCTATATATATGTCTATTTGACTATCTTTATATCTATCTATCTATCTATCTGCCTATCTATCTATATGTCAATCTATCTATCTGTCTAACTAACTATATGTCTATCTGTCTATCTATAGTACTAATTATCTTTATTTCTATCTATCTTTCTATCTAACTAATTATATATCTTTTTATCTATCTATCTATCTATATATCTATATTTCTATCTATGTATCAATCAATCTATCAATTTTTCTATCTTTCCATCTGTTGATTTATCCCTCTAACAATATGTCAGCATTTTGTTTATCTATCTATCTATCTATCTATCTATATGTATATCTGTCTATAGGTCTATCTATTTTTTTATCTTTCTTTCTATCTATCTATATGACTATTTGTCTATCTGTCTATCTATATATTTGTCTATCTATCTATCTATCTACCTATTTATTTTTCTATCAATCTAGTTGTCTATATGTTTTTTTATCTATATATCTATTTGTCTATTTGTCTACCTATCAACCTATCTAACTATCTATATGTCTACATGTCTACCTATCTACATGTCTAAATGTCTAACTATCTACCTATCCACCCATCAAGATATCTACCTATTTAATTGTCTACTTGTCTACCTATCTATCTATCTACACTTCTACCTATCTACATGTCTATATGTCTACCATTCTACTTGTCTACATGTCTACCTATCTACCTGTCTATTTGTCTACCTATCTAATTTTGTAACTGGCTAGCTAGCTATCTATCTATCTATATATCTGTCTATCTATCTATCTATCTATTTATCTTTCAATCTATCAATCTTTTTATCAATCTATTCTATCTATGTATGAGTATATTCATCTTTCTATTTGTCTATCTATGTATCATTATATATTTCTATCTAGTATATCTTTTTATCAGTCTATCTTTCTATCTATTTATCTATTTATCTTTCTATCTGTCTATCTGTCTATCTATCTATCTATCTATCTTTATATCTATTTATTTATCTATTTGTCTACAAGTCTATCTGTCAATCTGTCTATATCTATTTGACTATCTATGTATCTATTTGTCTATCTATCTATGTAACTATCTTTCTATCTACCTGTATACTTGTTTATTTGTCTATCTATTTATCTGTTTATCTATCTATCTATTTATCTAACTATCAATCTATTTGTCAATCTATGTATCTATCTATTCGACTATCTACCTATCTTTCTATATATATATATATATATATATATATATATATCTATCTAGCTATCTGCATATCTATCAATCTATCTATCTATCTATTAGTCTATTTGTTTATCTATCTATTTGTTTGTCTAACTGTCTGGGTACCTATCTATCTATCTATCTATCATTCTATCTTTCTATCTATGTGTCTATCTGTCTGTATCTATCTTTCTATCTATCAATGTGTCTCTATGTCTATCTATCTAATTTTATATCTATATATCTATCTATCTACATATCTATTTATCTATATATAATATCTATCTATCTTTCTATCTATCTGTCAATCTGTTTATTTGTCTATCTATTTATTTGTCTATCAATTAATCAATCAATCAACCAATCTAATGAACTATCTATATATTTATCTATCTATCTAATGATTTATTTATATAACTATCAATTTATCTATCTATCTATCTTTCTTTCTTTATATTTATCTATCTAACATTATATCTATATTTCTACCTATCTACCAATATACCTATCTATCTATCAATATGTCTCCATATATATCTATCTATCTATCTACTTAACTATTTGTCTATATGTCTATCTATCTATCTATCTATCTATCAAACTATATATCTATCTAATTTTTAATATATCTATATGACTATTAATATATCTGTCAGTTTATTTATCTTTTATTCTAACTATCTAACTATCTATAATTTATCTATTTATCTATTAATCTATCAAACAATTTATCTGTTTATCTATCAATCAATTTGTCAATCTTTTTATCTAT
>JAREIK010003480.1:0-50381 GCA_029783825.1 Sapria himalayana
ATAAACAAATAGACAAAAAGATATATAGACAAAAAAACATATTGACAAATAAGTAGATAGGCAGATAGAAAAAGAGACAGATAGAAAGATGATAGATAGATAGATAGATAGACAAATAGATAGATAGACAGATAGGTAGATATATTGATATACTTATAGACATATAGACAAATATAGAGATAGACAGATACACAGATATACATATAGATAGATAAATAAATAGAAATATATGTAGATAGATAATTAGATAGATTGATATATTGATAGATTGACACATATACATATAGACTTATAGAAAGATTTACTGATAGGTAGAAAGACAGATATACAGATAGATAGAGAGACATATATATATATAGAAAGATAGATAGATAGTCATAATTTTAGATAGACATATAGATAGATAGAGAGATAGACTGATATACAGACAGATAGATAGATAGGAAAATAGATAGTTAGATAGTTAATTGATAGGTAGATAGAAACATATACAGATAGATAGATAGATAGGCATATAGATAGATATATAGATAGACATCCAAATAAATATACAGATCGACAGATAAATAGACAGATAGACAGAAAAAAAGATAGATAGATAGATAGACAGATAGATAGATAGAGATATAGATAGATATATAGATAGATAGATATATAGATTGATAGTTAGGCAGATATACATACAAATAGACAGATAGACAGACAGACAGATAGATACATAGATATATATATATATATATATTGATACTTAGACAAATAAATCAATAGAAAGATAGACAGATAGATACACAGATAGATATAATGTTATATAGATTGACATATAGACATATACAGAGATAGAAATATAAAAATATAGATAGATTTATAGATAGAGAAATTTTAAGATAGATATATAGACATATTGATAGATAAGCATACACATAGATAGACAGATAGATTCATAGATAGATAGATTTACAGATAGATAGAAAGATATGTCGTCATATGATAGATTGACAGATAGACAAAAAAACAGATATATTGAAAGATAGACAGATAGATAGATAGATAGGTAGATAGGTAGATATGTAGATAGGCAGATAGGTAGATAGGCAGATAGATAGATAAATAGATAGGCAGATATATAGATAGATAGATGATAAATAGACACATACATAAATAGATAAATAGATAGATAGTCAAAAAGACAAATAGATTGATAGTCTGATAGATATATAGATAATTATATTGATAGATGCATAGATAGATAGATAGAAAGATATACATATAGATAGATGAAAATTAAATAGAAAGATAGATTGACAGATATACAGATATATTGATCGACAGATTTACAGATAGATAGATGGATAAAAAGATAGACAAATAGACAAATAGATATATAGAGAGATAGAAAGATAGATAAATAGAGAGATAGACAGATAGATAGCTAGATATTTATACAGATAGACAAATGCATAGATAGACAGATAGATGGATAGACAGACAAATAGATACATAGATAGATAGACCGAATATAGATAGGCAGATAGACACATAGATAAATTGATAAAAAATTATATAAATAGATTGATAGATAGACATATAGATAGATAGAAAATAGATAGATAGATAAGTAGACTAAGAGATAGATAGACAAATTGATAGATAGATAGATAGATTGATTGATTGATTGACAGATATATAGATTAATAGTTAGACAGATAGACAGATAGATAGATATATATATATATATATATATATATATATATAGATTGATAGTTAGAAAGATAGATAGACAAATTATTTATAGATACATAGATAGGTAGAAAGATAGATAGATAGTTATACACATATACATATTGACATATACACAGATAGATCAATAAATATATAGACAGATAGATAGATAGACAGATAGAAAAATAGATATATAGATTGACAGACAAAAAGTTAGAAAGATAGACAGATAGACATATAGAAAGATAAATAGATCAACACATAGATAGTTAAATAGATATAAAATTAAACAAATAGTCAGATAGATAGATAAAAAAATAGATATATAGAAATATAAACAAATAGATAGATAAACATATAAATAGATAAACAAAAATCAGACAGACATATCGGAAGATAAACAGATTGATAGATATACATATAGAGAAATAGATATATAGAAAGAAAGATAGGTAGAAAGATAGTTAGACATATAGTTAGATTGATAGAAAGATACATAAACATATAGGCTTATAAACATATTTATAGATACGTAGATATATAAATAGACAAATAGATAGATAGATAAATAGTTAGATAGACAGATGGATAGATAGACAAATAGACAAATAGAAAGATAGACAATTAAACAGATTGACAATTAGAAGGATGGATAGATAGATAGATAGATATAAACATAGATTGATAGACAATGGACGGATAGATAGATAGATAAATAAATAGATAGATAGATAGTAAGATATATAGAAAATTAGATAGATAGATAAACAGATAGAAAATAGATAGATAGATAGACAAACATACATATAGCTAGATAGATAGATAAATAGACATATAAACAAATAAACAGATAGACAGATAGACAAGTAGATAGATAGATAGCTAGATAGATAGACAGAACACAGATAGACAAATAAATAGATAGAAAGACAGACAGACAGATAGATAGATAGATAGATAGATAGATAGATAGATAGATAGATATAGAGATAAATAGATAGATAGTTAGAAAGATATACAAATAGACAGATAGACAAATAGAGAAATAAACAAATAGGCATATTGTTAGATAGATATTTAGATAGATAAATAGATTGATAGACATATAAATAGATAGACAGATTGACAAATAGATAGATAGAAAGATAAGACAATTAGCTAGATAAAAAGACAGAATGTAGATAAATAGAAAGATAAACAAATATACATATATATAAATAGAGAGATAGATCTTTAGATAGATAGTTAGTTAGTTAGAAAATAGACATATACATTTATAGATAGATAGACATATATATAGATTTATAGATAGATAGATAGATAAATAGATAGATAAACAAATAGGCAGATCAGCAAATATGTAGAAAGGCAGATAGTAAGATAGATTCATAAATTGTTAGATAGACAAATAAACAAATATTATAATGATAAAGATAAAGATAAAGATAGATAGATAAATAGATAAACTGATAGACTGATAGAAAGATAAATAGATAGATAGATAGATAGACAGAAAGATAGAGTGATAGATATGTAGACAGATAAACTGATAATCGTATAGGCAAATAGATAGATATATAGATGGGGTGAAAAATAGATAGATAGACAGATATACAAATAGATAGATAGAATGATAGATAAATAGACAGACAGACATATAGATAAATAGATAGATAAATTGACTAATAAATAGATTTTCATGTAGATAGAAAAAGAAATAGATAGATATACAAATAGACAGACAGAAATATAGATAGATAGATAAATAGATACATAGAAAATATACAAATAGATGAATATATAGAGAGATATATAGATAAATAGATAGACAGATAGATATATTGATAGATAGATAGATAGACATATAGACAAATAGATAGATAGATAGATAGATATACAAATGTACAAATTCCCAAATAGACATATAGATTTAATGCATATATACAAATAGACAAATATACATATAGACAGATCGATAGATACACAAGATATGTAGATAGATAGTTAGACAGATTGATAGATTGACAGATAGAAATATAGTAATATTGTAATATATAATATTTATAGATAGGTAAAAAGATAAATAGACATATAGACATATTGATTGATAGACAGATAGAGAGAGAGAGAGAGAGAGACAGAGATAGAAAAATAAACAGATTGACATATAGATAGATACACAGATACACATATAGACAGATAGTCAGAAAGATTATTACACAGAAAGATAGATAGATAGACAGATAAACAGATAGACAAATAGATAGATAGATAGATATAGATATATAGATATATAGATAGATAAATAGATAAATAGATAGATTGATAGCTAAACTGATAGACACAAGGCAGATAGACATCTAGATAAATAGATAGATAGAGTAATAGATAGATAGAAAGATAGACACATTGGTACATAGACACATAGATAGATAGACAGATAGACAAATAAATAGATAAATAGATAGATAGACATATAGATAAACATATAGATAGATAGATAGATAGAAGACAAAATGATTTATAGATAGATAGTTAGATAAATAGATTGACAAATAGTTAGATAAAATGATAGACACATATCTAGATAGACAAATTGATATATAGCTAAATATAAAGATTGACAAAGAGATAGATAGATAAATATAAAGATAGACAAAGAGATAGATAGATAGATAAATAGATAGATACACAGATACATAGATAGATAGATAGTTAAATAGATATAAGCATGCACATATATAGATAAATAGATATATAGATAAAATTATATATAGATAGATAGATAGATAAATAGGCTAATAAGCAAATATGCAGATAAGTAGATAGGTAGATAGATAGATAGATATAGAGATAGATAGATATATATATATATATAAATGGATAGATAGACAAATATACAAATAGATAGAAAGACAGATAGATAGATAGGCAGACATATATATAGAAAGATAGATAGATAGACAGATATAAAGATAGACACGTAAAAAGATAAACAGTTAGATAAATAAATAGATAGACTAATAGACATATAGATAAATGGACGGATAGTTAGATAGATAGATGGACGGATAGATAGATAGATGGGCAGATAGATAGATAGATAGATAGATAGATGGGCAGATAGATAGATGGGCGGATAGATAGATAGATAGACATATAGATATATAGAAAGATAGCTAGATAGATTAATTAATAGATACATAGATAAATAGATAGATAGATAAAAAAATAAATAGATAGAATTGTAGACAAATAGAATTAAAGATAGACAGATAGACAAATAGACATATAGACAAATATAAAGATAGAATGATACATATATATATATATAAATAAATAGATAGATAGATAAATAGATAGATTGACATATCGATAGATAGACAAATAGACAAATATACAGATATATAGATATACAGATAGGAAAATAAACAAATAGATAGATATGCAAATAGACAGATAGACAAATATACATATAGACATATAGATAGATAGATAATAGATATAAATATAGACATATAGAGATATATACATTTTGAAATGTCGAAAGATAGATAGTTAAATAGATTGATAGATTGACGGATAGACACATAGACATATAGACTTATATACATATTTACAGACAGGTAGAAAGTCTAAAAGATAGATAGACAAATAGACAGTTAGACATATATACATATAGATAAATAGACAGACAGCCACATAGACACATAGACAAACAGACAGACGGATAAATAATAGATAGATAGATATACAGATAAATCTAAAGACAAATAGACAGATACGTAGATACACAAATAGACTGATATATAGATAGATAGATAGGCAGATAGACAGATAGATAGATAGGTAGGTAGATAGATAGATTCATAGATAGAAAGCTATATAGAAAGATAGATTGGTAGATATGGAAATAGGTAGATAGATAGATATATAGATATGCAGATAGATAGATAGACAAATAGAAAGATAGATATAAAGATACACAGATAGACAAATAGACAGATAGACAGATAGATAGACATCTAGATAGAGAGAGATATAGATAGATAGACAGATAAACAGATAAACAGATAGACATATAGACCGATAAACATATAGATAGATAAAAAGATAGATAGAAAGATATATAGATAAATAAATAGATAGATAGCTAGACAAATAGATAGAAGATAGATAGACATATAGATAGATAGATATATAGGCAGATAACCAAATAGACAGATAGGCACATAGACACATAGATAAATAGATAGACAAATACAAAGATTGACAGATAGAAATATAGATATATAGATAGATACACAAAAAGATTAATAAATAGATAAATAGATAGATAAATTGACATATAGCTTGACAGAAAGATAGACACATATCGAGATAGACAAATAGATAGATAGATAAATAGAAAGATAGCCATATATATAGATAGACAAACATATAAAAAGATAAACAAATAGATAGATAGATAGATATTAAGTTAGTTAGTTAGTTAGTAAGACGAATTTACATATAGACATATACATATATAGATAGGTAGACATATAGGAAGATTTATAAATAGACATATATATAGATAGAAAAATAGGCAGATAAGCAAATATGCAAATAGGTAGATAGGCAGATAGAATGCTAGATAGATAGACAGACAGACAGATAGATAGAGAGATAAATGGATAGAAAGATAGATAGATAAATAAATAGAAAGATAGATAGATAAAAAGTTAGTTAGACAAATAGACAAATAGATAGACAAATATATAGATAAATAGATAGTCTTATAGAGAGATATATAGATAGACAGATAGACATATAGATAGATGGACGGATTGATAGTCTTATAGATAGATAGATCGATAAAGAGATAAAAAGATAGACACATAGACAGACATACATATAGTAGAAAAGTAGACAAATAGAGAAATAGATCGATAAATAAATAGAAAATAGATAGATAGACAGATAAATAGAAAGAAAAAAGATCGATAGATAGATAGATATATAGATAGATATCTTGCTAGATAGATAGACATATAGATAAATATAAACACACATTGGAAGATAGACATATAGATAGATAGACACACAGAATGGCAGATAGACATAGAGACAGAAAAAAACATAGAATCATACGCAGATTTATAGATAGATATATATAAATATATTCAGATAGACATATAAAATTAATAGACAGACAGATAGATAAATAGACATATAGATAGACAAATAGACAGAAAGACATATTGACAGATAAATAGATAGAAAAATAAACAGATAGCAAGATACATAGATAGACAGAGAGATAAATAGAAAGAGAGACAAATAGACAGATAGAAAGATTGATATATTGACATATAGATAGATAGACAAATAGAGAGATAGATAGACAGACAGATACACACATAGACATATATACAAATAGATAGATCGACAAATATATAAATAAACAGATAGGAAATAGATAGATAAACAAATAAATACATATATATATAGACATATAGACATATAGACATATAGACTATAGAAATATAGAAAAGATAGATAGAATGAAAGATAAGAACATTGATAGTTAGACAGATTGATAGTTTGATAGATAGACACTTAGATATGTATACTTATTGACAGATTTATAATTAGAAAGAAAGCCATATAGAAAGATAGACATAAGACAAATAATAAAATAGACAGATAGATAGATAGATACACAGATTGATAGATTGATAGCTAGAGACATAGATATATAGTCTTATTGATGGATTTGTAGATAGGCTAAAAGAAAGATAGAAAGATAGATAGAAAGATAGATAGATAGACAGATAGATAAATAGATAGACAGATAGATAGACATATAAATAGATAGAAGCATAGATAGATAGATAGATAAATACACAGATATATAGATAAATAGATACACTAATAGATAGATAGATAGATAAAAGCAATACAAATAGACACATAGTCAGATAGACATATATACAAATTTACAGATAGACATATAAAAAATTAGAGAGATATATATATATATATATACAGATAGAAAGAAAGAAGGATAGATTGATAGATAGATAAATAGATAGACAGATATTTAGATAGATAGGAAGATATGCTGATAGGAAAATAGAAAGATATTCCGATATATAAATTTACAAATAGACACATATATAAATAGATAGATAAACAAATAGACAAATAGACAGATAGATAGATATATAGATAGATAGATTGACAGGTTTACAAATTGTTAGATAGATAGATAGAGAGATAAACAGATAGATAGATAGAAACATTGACAGATAGATAGACATATTGACAAATAGTCATATAGATAGATAGATATATAGATTGATTAATAGAAAGATAGTCATATTTACATATAGATAGATATACAGATAGACACATAGATATTTAGATAGTTAGATTATTAGTTAGATATATAGAAAGAATAGATAGGTTGTCAAATAGATAAATATATAAAAAGACACGTATTTAGATTGATAGATAGACTAATAAACATATAGTCAGATAGATAAATAGATAGATAGACAAATAGATATATATATACAGATAGAAAGATAGAAAGATAGATAGATAGATTGACAATTAGAGAGATATATAGATAGATAGACAGATATATAGTTAAAAAAAAGATAGATAGACAAACATATATATTGATTGGTTAATTTATTGATTGACATATAGACAGATAGTTAGATAGATTGATTGATAGATAAACAAATAGAAAGATAGACAGATATACATATTGATAGATTGACAGATAGACAAATAGATAGATAGATAGGCAGAAAGTTAGATAGTCAAACTAATAGAAATATATATATATATATATATATATATATATATATATATATATAAAATTGGCAGATAGAACAATATAGAAATAGCCAGATAGATAGAAAGACAAATAAATTGATAGACACATAAACATATAGTCAGATATAAAAATAGACATATAGACACATAGAAAAATTTGGAGAAAGTTAGATTGATAGATAGACCGATAGATAATTAGACAAAAAGACTAATATACAGATAGACAGATAGACAGATCGATAGATAGATAGATAGACAGATAGATAGATAGATAGATAGACAGATAGACAGACAGAAAGATAGATAGATTGATTGATATATTGATAGATTGACATATTTATAGATTTACAGATTGATAGAACAATAATAATACTGATAGATAGATCGAGAGATAGACTGATAAACAGAGAGAAAGATAGACACATATATCGATAGATAGATAGAAAGGAAGTAAATTATGTAGATAGGTAGCTAGGCAAATATATAGATAGGCAAATAGACAGATAGACAGATAGATAGACAAATAGATAGAAAGATATATAGACAAATAGACATATTGATAGATAGACAGATAGATAGATAAAGATATAGACATATAGACAAATAAAAAGATATACATATAGACAATTAGACAGATAGACTGATAGACAGATAGATAGATAAATAGATAGAGAGACAGACGGACAGACAGATAGATAGATAGATAGATAGATAGATAGATAAACAAATAAATAGACATACATACAGATATATTGATATATATATATATATATATATATATATATATTAATTGACAAATTGACAGATTTATAGAAAGACCGATAGACCGATCTAAAGATAGATAGATAAAGAGATAGAGATATAAAAAGATATATAGAATGATAGATAGATAGATTGACAGATTGACAGATATACACATTGGCAAAAAGACAGATATATAGATAGAAACTTTGATAGACAGACAGATAGATAGATAGACAAACAGACAAATAGACAGATTGATAGCTTGATTGATTGATTGATTGACACATAGTCATATATACATATACATAGATAGATATACTCTTTGCTAGATTTATATATTGATAAATAGACAGATAGGCAGATAGGTAGATAAGCATATAGACAGACAGGTAGATAGACATATGACAGATACAAAGATAGATAAAAGATAGATAAATAGATATATAGATAGATAGATAAATAGATACATAAATAGAATGATAGACAAATAGACCAATAGATAGCCAGATAGAATTATAGATAGACAAACAAATAGAGAGCTTGATAGATCGGTAGATATAAAGATTGATAGATAGTCAATTAGATAGATAGACAGATAGAAAAATATAAAAATAGATAAATAGCCCAATAGATAGATAGACAGATAAATAGATTGACATACATATAGATAAATAGATACATAGATAGATAGATAGACAAAAAGATAAATAGATAGATAGATAGCCAGACAGACAGATAGGCAGATATATATTTAGGCCATATACCTAGAAAGAGAGATAGATAGATATTTAGATGATATAGATAGTTAGACATATATACAGAAAGACAGATAGACAAATAAGAAGATAGACAAATAGAAAGAAAGATAGATATACATATAGATAGATAGAGAGAAAGATGCATAGATGGATAGACAGACAGACAAATAGATAGATAGACAGATAAAGAGATATATAGATAGATAGATAGATAGACAAATAGACAGATTTATAGATTGACAGAAATACTTATAGACATATAAAATTATAGACAAAAACATAGATTTTTAGATAGACACATAAAAATAGACTAATAAATAGAAAGAAAAATATGTAGATAGCTATATTCACATATTGACATATAGACATAGAGTTAGATAGATTGATATATAGATACACAAATAAATAAAGTGATAGTAGTCAGATAGATAGATAGACAGATAGACAGATTGATAGACATATTAACATATAAACTGATAGAAAGATATATATATATATATATATATAGTTAGATAGATAGATAGATAGATAGACAAAATGTAGATGGACATATAGATAGATAAACAGATAGATAGAAAGAAAGATAGATAGATAAATAGATTTATTGATAGACAGATCGACAACTAGACAGATAGACATATAGATAGAAATACAAAAGACAAATTGATAGATAGACAAATAGACAGATAAGTAGATAAATAAAAGATATATAGATAGAAATATAGATAGATAGATTCACAGATAGAAAGATTGATTGATTGATTGATTAACATAAAGATAGACTTATAGACAGATAGACACTTAGATAGATACTTCGATAGACAAATAGGCAAATAGACAAATAGTCAGATAGATAGATAGATACATATATAGATAGACAAATATACAAATAGATAGATAAATAGATTGACAGATAGATAAAAAGATAGGCAGATATATAAATAGATAAACAGATAGAAAGATAGTCAGATAATTTGTTAGATAGATAGACAAGTAGATATATAAAAAGATAAATCGATAAATAGATAGTGAGGAATATATATAGATAGATAGACCATATTGATAGATAGACAGATATACAAATAGATAGATAAACAATAGATAGATAAATAGATAATCAGATAGAAAAATAGAAAGATAGACAGATAGACAGATAGATTGCTAGATATATAGACAAACAGATAGATAGCTAGATAAACAATTAGACAGACAAGTAGATAGATAGGCATACAAACAAATAAAAAAGTATACAAAAAGACATGTAGATAGATAGATTGATACATACATAGATAGACAGATAGATAGATTAATAGAAGAAAGATAGAGAGATAAACAGATAGACAAATTGATAGAAGACAGATAGATAATAATAAAGAGATAAACAATTTGTGAGAAAGACAGATAGACATATTGATAGATTGGTGGAAAGACATAAAGACTTAATACCTGATAGACAGAAAGACAGAATGACAAATTGATAGATAGATAGACAGATAGGTAGATATCAAGATAGACAGATAAATAAAAAGATATATCAATAGATAAATAGATAGATAGTCAGATAGATAGATAGATAGATAGATAGACATATAGACAAATAGATAGATACACAAATAGGCAAATAGATATATATACAAATAGACGGATAGACATATAGACAATTAGACATATAGACATATAGACAGATAGAAAGATAGACAAGTATATAGATAGAAAGATTAACCTATAAATAGTTATACAAATAAAAATAAATATAGATAGAAAGATAGGCAGATAAGCAGATAGGCAGATATATGAATCGAGAGATAGAAAGATAGAAAAATATATAGATAGATAGACATATAGATTAAATATTGATAGAAAGATAGAACAAATATATAGATATATAGATAGATAGAAAGATAAACAGATAGATAGATAGACAAATATATAGAAAATTAGAAAAATATACACATAAACCATAAAACATGTAGATACAAAGATTCTTAGATAGATAAATAGACAGATAGATAGACAGATAGATATATAGATAGATAAATAGATAGATTAATATAAAATTGATAAGTAGATAAATATACACATAGACAAGCATACAAATTGACTGACCGACAGAAATAAAAATAGACAAACAGACAGACAAGTGGATTTACAAATAGACAGACTAATAGTCACAAAGATAGATAGATAGATAGATAGATAGATATATATATATATATATATATATATATATATATATATATATAAGTAGATAATAGATAGACATAGATAGATAGACATTTAGAGATATACATATACACAAACAAATAGATAAAAAATTAGTCAGATATATAGATAGACATTTAGAGAGATACATGGATAGATATTTATACAAATAGATAAATAAAGATATAGTCAGATAGATAGATAGACAGATAGACAAGTAGATCGATAAAAGATAAACCGATAAATAAATAGCCAAATAGAGAGATATACAGATAGATAATTAATAGATAGACATATATACCATATTGACAAATATGATACATATACAAATAGATAGATAGATAGATAGATAGGAAATTAGATTGATTGATAGATAGACAGAAAGACATATGGACATATAGATAGATACATAGATATATTGGTAGACAAATAGAAATAAAGAAATAAAGATTGATTGATTGATAGACATATACACAAATAGACAGATAGAAAGATAGTCATATTGAAACATATATAGATAGATAGAGGTCTCAAATGGGCCGGGCTGGTCCGGCCCTGCACGAGGGAAGGAATGATTCTACCGTGCCCGGCTCTGCATGGCACAAGAATTTCTCATGCACATGCCCAAGTCAGGCCTGCTCACGGCACGAATCATGTCGTGCCATGCCGATGCCAACCCGGCTTTGTGTAGGGCCAGGCACATCAATGTACTATGGCCAATGTGCATGGTACTTCAACACGAGCCGATATTTTATCTTTGTAAATTCATCTATAAATGGTTTTATTTAATTAATAGTATTATATGAATTCAATTGTATGTTTCATTTAGTATTATGGTTGAGCATAATTCTTTGCAAATATAAAAGGGAAAAATTAGTTCAGATCATCAATGGATGTACAAACAATTTATGGATAGAATTATGAATAAAAATTTTTTGAGTGAGCTAGAAACTTTCATCAAAATTGCTTGTAGTCAATCAATATGGATGTACAGAGATAAAATTAAGTTTCCATGTAATAACAGCAAGTGTTAGAATATGTCTTTACGTGATGTAAACATGATTAGATACCATGTGGCTAAATATGGCTTTGTACTAAATTATTTTGTTTTGATTTATCAAGGAGAAAGTACAATGGCTATGAATATTGACCAAAATGAGGGTATTGGATCATATGTATGTAGTGAAGAAACATCAAACACATACCATGGAATGGTCATGGAAGCTACTGGTGCTGACTTTAATATGAATTATATGGATGAACCACCTAATCCTGAAGCTAAGAAATTTTATGATAAGCTTCAAGCTGTAGATAATTGGTTGTGGCCTAGTTGTAAAAAAGATTCACAATTGTCACTAGTGGCTTGACTTATGAGCATGAAGTTAGAAAATCATATGTCTATGAAATTATTTGATTAGGTTATAGAACTGATGAAAGAGGTTGTTCTGGATAATAAATTGGTCACTAACAACTTTTACAGTACTAAAAAGTTACTATGAGGTATTAGTCTACTAGTGGAAAGAATATATTATTATTTCAATGGATGTATATTATATTTGGATGGTGATAGTGATTTAATTATCTATAAGTTTTGTGATCATCCTTGGTTTAAGAAGACACCTCGTGTCGTAGATATGCGATAAAAGATGAAAGTTTCATATAAAAAGATGTATTACTTCTTTTTATTTCCTTGATTGTAGAGATTATATGCATCAAATGGTACAACACATGATATTAGGTAGCATTCTGAGCATGAGATTGAACATGGGTGATGCAACATCAATCATATTCACTTGCTTAGAAGCATTTTAATCATATACATCAATATTTTGTTGCTGAAAGTCGAAATGTGAGATTGGGTCTCTGCACTGATGGTTTTTGGCCATTTGCCCAATCTGGATAATTGTATTCTACATGGCTAGTGATAGTGACACCTTACAATTTGCCTTCATGGTTGTGTATGAAGGAGCAATATATGTTTCAGCCAATATTGGTTCCATGGCCTAAAATTCGGAAGACATGTATTTTTTCTCATAGCCTTCTAAAGTAGAGTTTAATTATTTGTGGGATGTTGGCATGAATACATATGACATCTCAAAGAAGCAATTTTCATTATGCGGGTGTCCCTTATGTGATGGTAAGTGATTTTCCAATATATTCAATATTATCTGGTTGGAGTAATGTAGGACAATTAGCATGCCCGTATTGCATGGACAAGTAAGATTCTTTTACTATCATATTTAGTGATAAATAGTCATTATTTGTTAACCATAATAAGTTTCTACCTACAAAGCATCCATTCCATATAAATAGTGCATGCATTTCAAAAAAATAAAAAAATGATGATAGTTCCAGTAGTTGTATGTTCAAGAGATGATATCTTGACAAAGATCCAGAGTCTGGGTCTGAAGAAGGTTACTAAAAGCTATTAGAATTAATGGATTGATATGCAAAATATTTGCCTGCAGGAAATGTAGTATTTATTGGGACTTCCCCAATTGGAAGTCCAATTTAATCTGTCTTAACTTGGATGTAATGCATATTGAAAAAAATGTGCTTAACAATATTTTCAACATTGTCCTAATTGTAGATGGATAAATAAATGACACTTTATAATCAAGATAAGAATTGAATGATTTCTATTGGTGCCTTGAATTGAAATAGAATGAGGCTATAGAAAAATACCCTAAAGCTTGTTACACACTTAATAAAAAGCCAAGACAAACATTGTGTGAATCGGTTAAAAATTTGAAATTTCTTAATGGATATGTGTCAAATATGGGCAAATGTGTGGATATGAAGAAGCTTAAGTTATTTGGAATAAAAAGTCATGACTAGCATGTATTTATGCATAGATTAATACCAATTGCTTTCCATGAAATACTTTCCCTAAGTGTATGGAAGGTCCTTATAGAACTTAGTTTATTCTTTAAATAGCTAACCACAATCACAATCAAGATAGATGACATGGTGAGACTAGAGAATGACATACCTCTCATTATGTGTAAGCTTGACCAGATATTCTTACCAAGTTTTTTTGACTCAATGGAGCATTTGCCGATCCATTTGGCTTTTAAAGGAAGAATAGCCTAGCCAGTGCAATACAGGTGGATGTATCCTTTTGAAAGGTAAATATATATAAGTAGCTCTATTTTATTATTTCAAGCATAAATTAATATTGTAATTTGATTTAATTGAGACCTAAATTAATGGTTGTAGGTATCTTCATAAGTTGAAATTGAATGTTAGAAACAAGGAAAAATTTGAAGGCTCAATTTGTAATGCATATTTAGTAGGGCATCATCTTTTTGTTCTTATTATTTTGAGGAACTTGTTAATACAAAGAATATAAATGTGCCTTGGAATAATGAAGGTCATGTGTTAGTAGAAGATAAATCTAAGGACAAGCTATCTATCTTCAAGCACCTTGGAAGAATAATTGGAAGAGCAAAGAAAAGATGTATGATAGATGAAGAGTACAAAGCAACCCAGAGCTATGTTTTAGTTAATTGTGCAGTGTTTATGTTGATATCCATTAATAGGATAATTTTGTCCTTACCTAAATAGTGTATACCTAGAGCTATGTTATTCAAAAAATGGTTGCTGGTTTAATCATAGGATAATTTTGTCCTTAATAGGAATAATTAGAAATTGATATCCATTATTCTCTCTTTGTTAGTATATGTGCAGTGTTTATGTTGAGCAGTTAAAACATAGGCAACCAACCATTCTGAGCAATGAGGTCGATTCTATGCTAGAAATAGAATTTGTGAATTGGTTCAATAACTATGTGATAATTATTAAGCCTTAATTTTTTGAATAATATGATTTATTAGTATCTTATATTTTTTAACATCATTTGTTGAATTTATGCAACATACAAATGATCATTCAAATGAAGATTCTAACATATTCATACATTATTTAAGTAACGTTTCATCTAGATATGTGACAACCTATCATGGGTATTTTGTCAATGAATATTAATTTCACACAATAGGGCATGGTTCTTCTAAAGCAACTATGAATAGTGGTGTATACATTAAAGGCTCAAGTTATAGTGTGGATGAGATTAATTATTATAGTCAAATAGTAGAAGTTATTGAGTTGGAGTATCATGGACTAAAAAATAATAAGGTTTTATTATTAAAAAATGAGTGGTTTGATCTTACAGGAAATTCGAGTACAAAGATTCATTCGTATTATAAGCTAGTGAATGTTAATAATAAACATAGATTTAATCAATATGAGCCATTTACTATGGGAGTTCAAACCACTCAAGTATATTATTGTACATACCTGAGTTTTTCTAGTGATAAGTGTGACTGGTGGGCCATTTGAAAAATCAAAGCTTGATCAAAATTTGAAGTACCAATATCTCAACAATGAAGTGCAAACTTAGCTATTGCACTAGCATTTCAAGAAAATGACATAAATAATATTGAAACTATGTCTTTAGATGAAGATCTAGAAAACTTATTTGACTCATATGGTGTCCTAATAAAAATTGAAGATGATCATTTTTTATCTGAAGATGAGTTGGAACTTTCATCAGATTTAGATGAAATGTCAGAAGATCCATTAGAAGATGATAGTGATACCGATAATTAAACTGTTATAATTGTATTAGAATATTATAGTTTCAAAGACATTCTATATTATGTTTCAATCCATTGTTGTGTGTTATTTTTAAATGCATGATTATTCATCATACAATATCAATTTATGTTTTCATTGTAACTCTATTATTTGTTCAATGTTTTTACTTGTGTACAGTAGATGGTGCATAAAAAAATGGGTGTGGTGGAGGTGTACGTGGATGCATACATGGATGAGATTCATCTTGTATTTTATGCCCTATTGTATAGTTAGTATCATCTTATACCCATCGTATCATGACTTCAACATCACCATCACCATCATTGATACCTTTACCAACACCTTTATCAAATATAAGGCCCCCATCCATTGTCCCTCCTACACACACTTTTGATCCATCACCATCATTTACACCACATTTTACATCATTAATTGTTGCCTCATTTACAACAGCATTGACATCATCAACTGTTGTCGCTTTCCCTGTAGGCTGTGGTAAGTTAGTAAAAGAGATTGTGGGTGAGAGGTATAATAAATATGTAAATATTACTTTAATAAAAAATTACAATGTCCATGTTAGTGATTTTTTTTATATATAGTTATGAATTTCTTGTTTTCAATATTAATTGATTATTTTAATTATTTCATTCTATTTACAAGTGTTTGGCTATAATTACAAAGTCATTCAAGAATATAGTTGATTCCAAAGCATTCACATGGAAGAAACTTTCTGAATCAACAAAAGAGACTAACTTTTATGACTTTCAGGTAAAACAAAGAAACAAAAGCATTGAAAATTAATTATCTAATTAGTTAACTATTATGTTGATTAATATTCAAGCATAAAAGAATTATGTAATTGTTATTAATATAGTTTTTTTTTGAATTATATATATATAGAATCAGTGTACATGGGTAGGCCAATTTGATGGATAGATAAAGTCAAAGTGGGTGAGCAAATCTACCAAATGGTACTCAAATTTTGTCCATAAATTGAAGATCCTAAAAGATAGGCTTGATTTAATACCTAAGGATGAGTGGCTAGATTGGCTTAAGTATTGAGTGGAGCCAAAAGTGAAGAAAAAATCAGAGATATCCAACAAAAACTGAAGGACTGAGGTAGCTAGACCTAGTACAAGAATGTCTCACTATACAGGAGGGTCAAAGTTGAGCATTGAGCATGCTCGAGATTTGGTACAACTTATAACTTTAAACCATTTATATATTTCGAAATTTGCCGAATAGTCCAAATAATTCAAATATTTGCTTGTTTTTAGAATTAAAGCTAAAATTTTTCAACATATATTATTTTTTGACTTAATAAATACATACTTTAGGCCGGAGAATTTGGTCAAGATCCCAATTTTTATCCAATTTTTAAGAAGATGCATGTGAAGAAAGCATATGGGTACTTTGTTGACAACAAGTCTCCGATGATTGCTATAAATAATCTATTATATTAATAAAATTTTGAATACTATAGTAAATTTTGAAAGTTGTGTGGAATAAAAAATATTTAATTTATTTTATTTATATCTAGCACAATATTCTATTATATTTTATCATAGGACTTCGTGGAGGAATGTATGATAGCTGATTCTCAACCAGATAAGAATTCTATAAAAATTCAACCAAATAACTATGATCGTATATATTTGGAGACCATAGAATGTTAAAAGAAGCAGCAAATGTATGACATCAGCTCAAAGGGTGTGAGTTTTGAACTCATGCTTCTAGTTCCTTTGTCACAACAATGATGGATGAGGTGGTTGAACATCAAGTAATTGAAATAAATGAATATTTTATATATATGGAGAGTGAAATGAAAGAGAAGGATTAGTAGATTATTCTTTTGAAGGAAGTATTGCAGGAAATAAATGAAGTGAATGATGAGATGAAAGAAATTATGAATGCAATGCAATAGTAGATGTCCTATATGGAGTCATAGTTAGCGGCCTTGACGCAAAAGATATCATATCAAGTTCTAGTAGAGAAATCACGTAGGAGATGCTAGCATAAATGCACCAACTAATGATAAGGATGATAATTTAGTTTTAAATGATTATATACCTATGATATATTTTTTTAACTATGTAACTATTGTATAAGAATAATATCAGAAATACTTTTTCTTTTATTTAATTATAAAAAATGGTTTATATTATATGTTTTTATTTTTGCAAATAAATAAAATTATGAAAATAGTTTTGGAATTAAAATAGCTAGGGATTATTCCCTCTCTAATTTAGCTATGAAATTTTCTGTATATATTTAGGCGAAAGATATTAATTACTACAATTAATAATGATCAAAATTAACAAGGAAAAAAAGAAAATTAGCTAGGGAATTTCAGAATTCAAAAATTTGCTAGGGAATTTTTTTTTCGATAATTTTTTGCGACGAGTGCATTAGCTTTGGATAAATTTCGAGGAAAATCCATTGCTATTCTATTTTAGGAATGGAATATTTTATAATAGCTAGAAAAATAATCTTAGCTATTATGTCGATATATCTTTTTATCTGTCTGTAAATTTGTCGATCTAATAGTTGTATATTTGCCAATTTATCTGTCTGTCTATCTATCTGTATATATATATATATATATATATATATATCTCTTTGTCTATCTATCTATGAATTAATCAATCTGTCAATTTGTCAGTCTATCTTTCTATCTATTTGTCGTTATATTTTTCTATCTATCTATATGTCTATTAATCTGGATATCAATTAGTCTATGTATCTATGTATCTATCTATCTATGTATATATCTATCTATCTATCTATTTGTATGTCTATCAATCTATCTATCTATATATATATATCTATTGGTCTATTTATTTGTCTATCTATCTATATATATATATCTATCTATTAATCTATCTGTCTATCAAACTATCTATCTAATAGTCAAAACAATCTGTTTAACTAACTTTCTAGTAATCTATCTATTTATTTGTCAAACTATTTGTCTAATTATCTGTCAATTTATCTAACTATCTATCAATCTATATGTCTAACAATCTGTCTATCTATATGTCTATCAATCTATATATCTATCTGTCTATGTAACTTTTTATGTATATCTCTATCTATTTGTATATCTATCTCTCTAACTAACTATCTATCGATCTATATGATAAATATGTCTATCAATATGTCTCACTTTATGTTTATATATCTGTGTATTTATGTGTCTATATATTTGTCTATCTATCTAGCTATCTATCTGTCTATCTATCTATCTATATCAGTCTATCTATTTATCTATCTATCTATGCATCTACATATATGTCTACATATCTATCTTTATATCTACCTTTATATCTATCGATCTATGTATCTATCTTTCGTCTATATATATGTCTATCTAATGATCTATCTATCTTTCTATCTAACTGTTGATCTATCCATCTAGCTATCCATCTATCTATTTGTCTAACTAACCATTTATTTGTCCTTCTATCTATCCCACTATCTATCCATTTTTCTATCAATCTTTCTATCCATGGATCTATTTGTTTATCTATCCATCTATAAATCTAAATATCAATTTGTCTATATATCTATCTATCTATCAATCTATCTATGAATTTGTCTATCAATATATATATCAATCACTCTATCATTAAGTTTATCAATTTGTCAATCAATCAATCAATTTATCTATCTTTCTATGTATCTATGATCTATCTATCTATTTGTCTATATGTCAATCTTTCTTTCTATCTATCAATCTGTCTATCAATTTGTCTATCTATCTATTTATTTATCTATCAATCTTTCTGTCTATCTATCTATCTGTCGATTTTTCTATCTATCTCTCTATCTATTTGTATATCTATCTGCCTATCTAACTATCTAACTATTTATATATCTATCGATCTATCTATCTATCTATTGATTTGTCTATCAATCAATCTATCTATTTGTAAATGTATCGATCTAACTTTCTATCTATCTATCTATATATTTGTTAATTTGTCCATCTATATGTCTATCTATCTTTCTATCTATCTATTTATCTATCTATTTGAGTATCTATCTATCATTCTATTTGTCTATCTATCTATCTATCTTTTGATCTATCTGTATATTTATCTATCTATCTATCTCTCTATCTATTTTTCTATCTATCTATATGTCTATCTATCTATCATTCTAACTATCTATCTATCTATTTATCTATATGTATGTATGTATGTTTGTCTATCTATCAGCCTATGTATCTATTTATTTTTCTAACTATTTGTCTATCTATCTATCTACCTGTCTATTTGTCTATCTAATTGTCTAATTAATTGTTTATCTACATGTCTAATTATCTTTTTATCTTTCCGCATATTTATCTGACTATCTATCTATCTATAAATCTATCTATCGTTCTATCTATTTATCTGTCTATCTAACTATCTATCCACCTGTCTATATATTTTTGTCTATCTATCTATTTAACTATCTGTTGGGTAATTCTACTTCCTACATTTGTAGTTTCATAGATTAGAAGAAGAATAAGAGAATAACAAAATATATATTCACAACAACAATCCAACAACCCATGAGAAATAAAATCAAACAACAATAGAAACATGAACATTAATGTGGTTCACTAGTCATTCAGAATGACTAGCTATATCCACCAAAAATACTTATGCAATTACAGATTATAACTAAAACAGGTCTTACAAATTTGTGAGCAGTACTCATGATGAAAATCATGCAGAAAGGAGAAAACGGAGATGAACAGTTCTGCAAGCAAAAATTACAACAGAACAAAAATAGTAATAAAAACAATTTATATCAATAACAGAGCGGGTCGGATAACTTAGATGGATAGGTTTATGCTCCTAAAATTTCTATCTCACTGAACATGCAGTGGACCTCCATTATTGTGCTATTGTTGCATTCACAACCATTGAATATTTTATTTCCTAGACTTAAAAAAATATTGAAAGAGAAAACATTTTAGTTATACAATATAGTTTATTAAAACAAAAAATATATACAACACTATCCATCTATCTGGCTATCTATTTGTCAATATATCTATCAATATATATGTTTATATATCATTCTATCTATATGTCTATCTATCTATATTGTTTCATTAGGTCTATATACATGTTAGTTTATCAATCTATCTATCGACCTATCAGTCTGTCTATTTATCTATCTATCTAACTATAAATCTATTTAATTATTTATCTAATTATATATCGAACTATATATTTTTCTATATATCTATCTATCTATCTATGTGTCTGACTATATGTCTATCTATTTATAAGTCTATATGTCAATCTATCTATCTAACTATTTGTCTTTCTGTCTAGCTATCTATCTATATATCTCTATCTATCTATCTATATGTCTATTTATTTATCTATCTATCATTCTTTCTATCTAAAGATCTTTCAATCTATCTATTATCTATATTTTTATCTGTGTATATCTATATTTCAATCTATCTATCTATCTAAATATCTATCTATCTCTCTTTGTTACTCTATTTTATTTGTCTATCTATCTGTCTATCTTAGTATGTATCTATCTATTTGACTATCTATCTTATCTATCTATCTGTCTTTCTGTCTGTCTATCTATCTATTTGTCTATCTATATTTCTATCTATCTATCTATTTGTTTAGCTATTTGTCTATATATTTGTATATCTATCTATATATCTATCAATCTATCTATTAATCTATATATCAATATATATTTCAATTTATCTATTAATATATCTATTAATCTATATATCTATGTTGCTATTAATCTGACTATCTATCTATCTTTCTATTTATTTGTCTATCTATCTATATATTTTTCTATCAATTAATCTATTTATCTATTTATCTATCTCTCTATCTGTCTATCTATCTATTGATTTATCTATATATGTGTCTACCTATTTGTTTAAATATATGTCTATCTATCTATATATATCTCAATCTATCTGTCAATCTATCTGTCAATCTATCTGTCAATCTTTCTATCAATCTATATGTCTATCTATCAATTAAACTATTTGTCTATCTTTATGTATATATATCTATCTTTCTATCTATCTATTTATTTGTTTATATATCTATCTTACTATCTATCCATCGATCATTCTATCAATCAATCTATCTATATCTCTATATATCTTTCTAACTAACAATTTATATTTATATTTATGTGTATCTATCTATCTGTTTGTCTATCTGTCTACATATCTATCTATCAATCTATCTATCTATTTATCTATATGTCTATCTATATGTCGATTTATCTTTCTATCTATATGTCAATCAATCTATCTATCTACATGTCTATTTATCTATCTATCTATCCATATGTCTATCTATCTATCTATCTAGCTGTCTGTCTAATATCTATTTATCTATCTATATATCTATTTATTTATTTGTTTATCTATTTGTCTATCTATCTATCAACCTATGTGTTTATATATCTATATATCTATTTGTCTATCAATCTATCTATATGTTCTTTTTCTATCTATTTAACTATCTATTTATTCATTTATCTATTTATTTGTCTATCTATCTATCTATCCATTTGTCAATATATTTATCTATCTATTTGTCTATCTATCTCTTTATTTAGCTATCTATTTGTTTATATATATATCTATCTATATATTTGTCTATATATTTGTCTATCTACATGTTTATCTATCTTTCTATCTATATGTATATCTATTTGTCTATAATTTATTTATCTATGTGTCTATCTATCTATCTATTTATTTGTCTATATATTTGTATATCTATTTGTCTCTCTCTATCAATCCATTTATCTATCTATCTGTTTATCTATATATTATTATAACTCTCTATTTATCTATCTATTTATCTATCTATCTATCTATCTATGTGTCTATCATTCTCTCTATCTATCTTTCTATCTATTTGGATATCTATCTCTCTGTCTGTCTGTCTACTATCTATATATTGGCTATCTTTTTATCTCTATATCTATCTATCTATTCTCTATCTATCTTTATATCCATCTATTTATCTATCTATTTGAGTATCAATCAATCTATATGTTTCTTTATTTGTCTATTTATTTGTTTATCTATTTATCTATCTTTTTTATTTTTTTTATCTTTTTTTATTTTTTTTATTTTTTTATTTTTTTATTTTTTTATTTTTTTATTTTTTTATTTTTTTATTTTTTTATTTTTTTATTTTTTTATTTTTTTATTTTTTTATTTTTTTATTTTTTTATTTTTTATTTTTTTATTTTTTTATTTTTTTATTTTTTTATTTTTTTATTTTTTTTATTTTTTTATTTTTTTATTTTTTATTTTTTAATTTTTTTAATTTTTTTAATTTTTTTAATTTTTTATTTTTTTTATTTTTTTTATTTCTTTTATTTTTTTTATTTTTTTTTATTTTTTTATTTTTTTTTATTTTTTTATTTTTTTTATTTTTTTTATTTTTTTTATTTTTTTTATTTTTTTTATTTTTTTTATTCTTTTTATTTTTTTTATTTTTTTTTATTTTTTTTATTTTTTTATTTTTTTATTCTTTTTATTCTTTTTATTCTTTTTTTTTTATATTTGTAAACATATTTATAATGTTTATATAACAAAACAAGATGAATATAGTATATGATATGTGGTATAATCAATACACTTCTTTTTTTTTCTTTTTTAATGTTGACATGACATTTTTAAAAGGGTAATTTCATTTAAGAGTATCAATATATTTTTAGTTTTGATGCTATTTTTTTTAAAACATAAATAGTATTAGAGTTTTTTTATTAAATATTTTAAATTTGAAACTATTTTACTTATTCATTCAGAAAAAAAAGTAAATCTTATTTAATTGTGGTGCTGGATTCTGGTGCCTTGAAGCTAGTTTTCTTAACTATGAATCATGAATCCCTCAGTGTCGCAGGGCCGATCATGGTCTCCATTCTCCTGGCTCTCCGTTCCCTGCCACCTCTATCACAACTCACTTCGATATCAGCCCGTTGTGCTTCATGTATAGATATGCAGGAGTACATGTGACTTCTTAAAAATTCCTTCTCAATCAATGATTATGCCTTGTTTCTTCCAGTTTTTCCCATTATCTAGGTGCCCTAAATGATAACCATCAAATATTTCTACAAGTGTTAAATACGAGCAATTCTTTCTTTGATTTTTGTCTTAGAATGGATCAATCCGTTTGAATTTGTCTCATCAAGTTGGCATGTCATTTGTTAGTGGTTAGATAAGCATTTTTTGAATCGAACCAATTCTGTACTTGAGATATCTTTACTGATAGTAATCTTCGATTATTTTCTTATCAGGGTACGTGTACCCTGAAGAATTATAGCACTATCATATGATGAGATGGCGAATACCTTTGGCAAGAGCAAATCGTTCAATCAAAGTGGTTTTGTGTACTGATAGTAATCTTTACTGATAGTAATCTTTACTGATAGTAATCTTTAATGATTCTTAGCCCTAAATCTTCGACCATTGGAACTCCGAAAGTGCAATATCAATCAAGTTCGGTCTTTCAGGGGTTTTGTGTACTTGTTGTGATAGGACTATGTCTCTCGTTTTCACTTGATTTTTGTGGGAGCTATATTTATGTCCTAACGAGCCTAACACTTGGACAACATGAGCTTTCAGTTTCAAAATATAATGATTCATTGAGGAATTGTCACTTCTTTAATGGAAATTGGATCGTAGATAATAACTATCCTCTTCACAATGCTTCAGAATGCCCTTTTGTAATGCAGGGGTTTAATTGTCTGGGAAATTCAAGGAAGGATAGGTAGTATCTGAGGTGGAGATGGAAACCTACGGATTGTCATATTCCAAGGTTAGATGTGCAAGATATTTTAGAAAGTTTGAGGAATAAGAGGATTGTGTTGGTAAATCAATGAGTAGAACACAATGTGAATCTTTGATTTGTTTGCTCTTGTCGGAGGTGGAATATAAAAAGAGTGTTTATAAAATTAACAAGAATAACATAACTAAACAGGTCAGATTTATGGGTGTCAGGTTTCACGCCTTCAATTTCACTATAGAATTTTTTTGCTCCATTTTTTTTGTAAAACATGTCCGAGTTCCCAAACATTCACCTAAGTGGGTCAAGTTAATACTCCGACTGGATATGTTGGATGACATTAATGAACAGTGGATTATTTCTATGTTCTAATTTTTAACACATGCATTGGTGGAAAGCTCTTTGATATGTAAAATGCCAATTAGTTTTTCTAGTTTTCTGTGGTAAAATACAAGCATTAATAAATTACCAACTTGGGGTGACATGTGTTCATTAAAAAAATATATGTGATTGATAAAAATACTTTTTTTAATAATTGACACATGATACGATAGAAATATCATGTCATGATCTCATCGAATCTTATCAAGCTGGTGTATGAATATATAATATATAATATATACTCAACTCAAAAAAATGGTGATCATTATAGTGCTTAGTAAAAATGTTTGAGCCTGATCTTGAATACAAGTATGAACAATAATACTCAACCTATTTTATTTTGTATTTTTTGATGAATTGAAAATTAATATCTATATGTTTTATTTTTTTGTTGAAAATGCCATTGGAAACTATGTGTATGATTGCTTCATTGTCATAATAAAGAATAATTTTTTTAAAGAAATTGAAAATTCACTCTCTCTAATCAAATATATAATTCAAAAAAACTTATAAGTTAGAGTATTTATGACCTGACAATTTATCTTTGCACAAAATCATGGAATTATTTTTTATCTTTTATTTTTTTAAGAGATACAATTATTTATAAAACAAATATAATAATTTATAATAATTTTTTTTTCTTTGGTGGTTGATATCAAACTATAATTTGAATAATCATTCTCATGAGTATTAGTATAATCTCTAAAAGAAATATGAAGTATTAGAGATTTCATTAAATATTAAATTTTTTAAAGAATAATGTTCAGATGTAACTATCGAGTATACTCTCAAAAACAACTTATTATTTTGATAATATAATATATTTGATAATAATTGGTTGATAGTGAATTTAATGTACTATCTAAGAGTTTAATTTTGCAAAAATATTTATAACAATTTATTGTCCAAATAAAATTATATTTTGATGACCTATAATTATAATTTCAAGAAAGTACCTACGACTTACAAAGTATTTTATTTGAAATTATATCAGAAAAAACATATTTCGTATATAGAAATAATAATATAATATTAATGAAATAACATGATAAAATATAAAGCAAAACAAAATTATATTATTTTTTTTATATATATCTAAAGAAAAAAGAAGAATAAAACATATGCTAAAGCATAAAGCATGAAATAACAGAGTGAGCAGACTTCTTATTGGAATGATCTTATAGAGAAGTGAGAGATATCTTTTATAGATTTCATGTATAATAATTTTAATTTTAATTTAAAATAATTTTATATTGATGTTAATAATGATCTTTATAATGTTTGTTTATATACTTACAAATTAAATTTATAAGGGACATTGAGCGATATGATTTTTATTATTCATCACATTTTTAATGTGGTTATTTACCACATGATCATTTATTTATAATAATAATCAATATGAATAAATAAAAAAATAATTCTAACATGAGAACTCCAATAAAAGAGAGATGTTTGAAATATATTTGTGTAACAAAAAATAAGTTATTATTGAAAAAAATTATAAAACTAAGTTCTCAGAGACTACTTTAGCTCAATAAAATCCATTTTGGCACCTTCATGAAAATTGGGTGGTTGTTTTATTAGTTTTTCATTCTCAAGTTTTTTTTGAAGAATTATTATTATTATTTAAAATTAACAAATAGATCACTTTTGATAACTTCTTAAGAATAATAGTATATAGATAGAGTGAAGGTCATGCATTTATTCTCAGATGATATGTTGTTAGTCATAATGCAAGGGTATGTTGAAAAAAAATTTGCAGTATCCTGAATTTGATTGAATAGGAAATTTAGAGTAAGATAAAATCTCTTTGATAGGATATCTAGTATAACTTTGTTATATCATTCAGAGAATAATTGAAAAATTAAATTTAACAAAATCATCTTCATGCTCATTTAGTCTCTACAAGAGACTTAACAATGGTTTGAATAAGATGTTTTCTCATCATTTTTTTCTAATATGAAATATATCTTGCTCTTGAATTTCATGACTATTTGAACTCAATAAATTTGATTGAATAGGAATAATACTTAGAGATAAATTGATGGGTAAAAAACTATTTTATTAGAAATTTTTTCATTTTAATTAGTACAAATCTTAACATCTTACAATATTATTGGAAAAAAATAAAGATTTATAGAGATTTAAAATTTTTGATAATGTGATGTAATAACTTTGAAAGATGCTAAGAATGGAAATACACAATTCTTTAGATAACCTGTAGAAGCCTTTATATCTAATTTTTAATGGATAAGTTCAATTGTTCATCAACATTAACAATTAAAATATAATCTTAAAAAACCATCATCTTAAAGAATATAACTTTAACACTAGTATTGTCTATATATGTAATTGGAGAGTAACAAATATTCTCTTTTTTAGTACTCAAATATTTATTGAATGCAAACTCAATGATATTAAATATTATTTTCTCATGTCTACAAAAGTTATTTTGCAAAATAGGTAGTTTCAAATATTCAGAAATAAACTAAAATTGTCAGAGATATGATTTATCTAGTAATTTATAAGAATTATATATTTCAAAATTATCATGAAACACTCGGTTCCTATAAAAAGTCTTTTAATAGTTCAATCAAAATTTTATTCTTTTTAATTATATTATTTCGAGGTTAAGTATATTCTAGTATAACAAATTCTGTGGTTCGTTACTTACTGAAGGAAGTAAGGTCTAAATTTTGTAGAATGGTATTTTAAAATATAATATGGATCAAAAAAGTAATATTTTGAGGTTAAATATATTCATGTAAATATATAATAATTATTATAACAATTTTATTTTGTTAAAAATATTTTTACTTAGTAGTTTAAGTAACCAACATATGAGTTATCCATGTAAATTTTTTGATTTATATATATATATATTAGGTTTTTTTTAGTTTGTTGATTGAGTATATTAATATTTTTTTTTCTCTCTAACATTTTGTTTGAATTAATTTTTAGTATATTTTTATATGGTATCAGAGATTGTGTTTGGAAAAATTCATCCAAAGATGGCCTCAATGAATAGTGTGTGAGTATGTGATTGTGGTATCAGAGATTATTTTTTCTTAGTCATTCATTTCTATTCAAATAGAGAATATTGAATCCTAGTATTAGAGATGTTTGTATGATATATTGTGAGACCTATCACAAAAAAATATATTTTAGAATTATATATTCTCAATGTCAAATTTGAATGACTAAAAATTTATTTATTTTCACAATGACTTTAGGAATATAGTTGAGTTGAGAGTTTAGATAAGTTGAGATAATTTATTATCTTTAATAATAATTGTATTTATTTTTGGCAAATATCATGTAGATCATTATTTTTGGGAAAAAGGTGGGTACCAACTGGATATAATATTTGAATTAATTGATTGTGAATTGTTAGTTTGATGTCTTATTTAATATTTGAATTTCAAAGAAGAACAAGATACCATGCATTCTCAAAGCACACTACCCATGCATGGTGACTTATTTCGTGTATACATTTATAATAAGTAATTATTCCATCATTATATAATGTTCGCATATGTAATGTGAAAGATAATTTGATTAGTAATAGAGTAAATCATTATGTTTTTTAAACAATATGCATATAGTATATATATCCTAAGTAGTAGATGGGTGGTGCATGTTAAGTTGCTTATTTAGTGCAGTCAATGCTTGATTTACATGTATATTTTTAATTTTTTACAATGAAACATGTGTACTAATATACTTCTATACACAAAAAACTTGCCAATTTATTTGTCACATATACAAAAAATTAGAAAATAGCAAAAGCACCACTCTTGGGGTACTCTTATCAAAATGAAGCTATTTTTTATTTTTTAATGTAATAAATAATATTTTAATGTGTTATGTTTGCTCATAAAATATTAAATTAAGAATAACACATAATGTAATCTAACAACCATCATAGAAAAAGAATATAGGCTTTACCAATACAAAAAATTAATTTAGCAGTTTAATATCTAATTGGAAAATATATATATATGATAGTCTTCTCTATAATTTTTACTAAATTAATAAATTTCCTTCCTTCATATTGTTTAGGTATGAATTGATGTGTATGTAAATAATCTTTATGTAAATTGCTAAATTATTTGGATAAATTTCTATTGTACACAAAAAACTTGCCATTTTGTTTGTCACATGTACTAAAAATTAGAAATTATCAAAAATAATATTGTGCAACAAAATGAAAACAAAATAAAACAAGATGAAACACTTCATTTAATAATGACTTTCAAAATTTTGACTATGACATAATGTCATTTGTTTGTCACATAGACTATTTAGGCATTGTGAAAAAAAAGACCTCTCGGGCTGCTCTTGCCATAATGTAGCTTTATTTTAAAATATGTAATTGGAAAAAATATATAAGTGATGGTCATATCTATAATTTTTGCTAAATTAATAAGCTCCATTCATTCGCATTATTTAGGTATGAATTGATGTATATGTAAATAATCTTTATGTAATTTACTAAATTATTAGGATAAATTTCTTTTGTACACAAAATACATGCCATCTTTTTGTCACATATACTTAAAATTAGAAATTATCAAAAAAAAATATTGTACAACTAAATCAAAACAAAAAATAAAACAAGATGAAACACATCATTCAATAATGACTTTCAAAATTTTGACTTTGATTTAATGCCATTTTTTTGTCACACAGACTATTTGGGCATTGTGAAAAAAAAGCCTCTCTGGCTACTCTTGCCATAATGTAGCTTTAAATTTAATATTTAATCAGAAAATATTTTACAATTGATGATCATATCTATAATTTTTGCTAAATTAATAAGTTTACATCCTTTGTATTGATTAGGTATTAATTGATGTCTGTAATTCTTTGTATCACTAATTAGTCTATATTTGAAATGATAGGAATCTGTAATGTAGCAAATGTGCCAGCTAATTATGAGGATGATTTTGTTTTAAATATTGTTGAAACTATGTTATGTTTTAGGTTAAACCATGTAACTTTTGTATCATAATTATTTCTGAATTGTTTTTGGTTTTTGTTATTTATTTCAGAACTTTTGGATTTCTGACTTCCTGTTTATCTTTTAGATTCTCTCATAAAATTTATTAGTATAGGTGAAGATGCATAATCTCATTCTGATGTTGTAAAGAAGATGTTGGACTATATAACAAGATATAATCTATAGGTATGCAAACATCCATCGTGTTCACCCTCCCCCGATGAGAATCCGTGGTGTTATTCTTCAATTTCAATTAATCATTAAATGTTCTTGTTTTTTAAATGGATCTATCAGATAGGTAGAAAATAATATTCGATAATAAGTTGAAAAAGCTACTCCAATGCAAGTCTTTCATTGGATTTTCAGTCTCAAAGATCTTATCTCCTCACTTCTTGAAGAAGGAAATGAGCAACTTGCAAGAACATTATTTTTGCCTATGTGTAGCTAAACAGAAAGAGATTTTTTTTGGTGGCATCATTTTTCTTGATTCTTGTTTTTTTTTTGCAAGAGATTTTTTTGAAGTTGACGACTTGAGTGTCAAATGTTCATGCAGGTTTTGGTTTTTGATTTTGATTTTGATTTTGATTTTGATTTTGTTTTTTGAAATGTTTTAGTTGCGAAATGAAAGTTTATGTATTTGTGTTGTGCTTTTGAGCCTTAAAATTGATGCAGTTTGAGCCTTCACCGAAAAGAGGAGAGCCAGATGTGACTAGAAGAAAGCCAGGTTACTTCCTTTAGTGCGAGCCAACACAAAGTGCAGCCAAAATATAATCCACACACTAATTAATTTATTGTTCTTTTTTTTAATTTTTCAGCACTATATTTATTTTGCACACTACCATAATACACTACATGCATTCACTTCCCACACTGCCTCACAAAGCATGCCACACTACATGCATATAACTACCCACTACCTTTCCACACACACATCCAATGCACACATTGTCAAATGACACATGCCACACTACCACCTGATTTATGCAACATAAATGTAATCTCATCAATATGAGCTATGGCGAGTCCAATTTACTTCCAGATTATAGCTATTCATAATTGAAGCTGGATGAAAGTTGAGTAGAGGGTTAATAGCTGATGGTGATATTAGGGTCGGTGTAAGTGCTCCTCGTGGTGCCACGGCTCCAGTGCCTAGGTGGGCTTTCCAGTGCCCAGACAAAATATAGGCTTCATTCTCATGATGTGCCATATGGCTCTAGCAGTGGTTAGTAATCTGTTATTGGATTCTCTTTGGTTGATGATTTCAACAGCTACTGGGTAATTATTTTATTTCTTCCATGTTCTAAAATAGTCTGTTGGAAATGCAATATTTGTTGCATAGATCAAATTTTGCAGAATGATTGGTAAATGCTATATATATGCTGCAAAACTCCATAATTCTTTCAATTAGTATTCATCCTATGTATTGGTTTGAAAGTAATATAAAAATTTTTATCTAGAATCAGTCCAGGAATTGCAATGTTAGACTCAAGATAATGAGCAAGAGCAACTCATCTTGAGTATACATTAAATAGTGCTAAATTAGGGGTGTAGATGGATAAAGAACAAGGGAGACAACGCAGAAAGAGAATCATAGAGTTTTCTTTTGATTATAGATAATTTCTTAATATCTTATTTATAGTCATCATGTGGGGATCTACAAAATAAATTGTCGAAGATACACAATGAGCAATAATATTCCCAACAACAAGAACTTGAGTTTCATGCAATTTATATAGTTGTTGCCATTAATGTTGAAACTGAGTTTTGCTATTGATGATGATGTTTTTAGATGCTTAATTTTATTTTGTTGATTTCTTAAACTCGTTTGTACTACTTACAATACTATTTTATTACTATTTTGTAGATATCCTAACACCCAATACACATGCATGTGTGCATGTATACGAATTTACATACACTTGCACACAACACATATATGTATTTGACATGCATAAATAAATACATTTATACTCACTAAGATACATTTGTATATATGTGTGTATTTTTGTGCGGATATATCATATATACAGATGCACATCTACAAATTCACAGATGCACATCTACAAATTCACAGATACACATGTACATACATGCATACATATATATAGATGATCACTAGAAATGTCTTAATAGTCATTCCACACACATATATATAGGTAGCATATATACATATGTACACATATATATGTATATATATAAATATGGACATACACATATTCATATATACACATGCATGTATATATGAAGTGAGATTCCCTTTCTAGATTGTTAGGCCTGAACTATAAGTGACAGATTTAAAGCAAGGGGATTTAATCAAAAGTGGGTCAATCAACTGTTTGCAGCACATGACAAATAAAAAATGGCTTCATAGTCATCTACATGTTTCTCCCATTAGAGAAAATCTGAAAGTTAGTTATGCCTTTTTTTGCTGTAATTGATCCATCGTATAATCTACAAAATCTTTTATTTTTGTGAGTATTTTTGAATGTTTTTAGATATAGAACATGTACTCTATAACAACGTAGTCTACATGTGCACTAAAATAGCATAGTGCACATGTGCATCACCTTTGGTGCTAGCTACGCTGTAACTATTTTTTTGAACAAGATGACGGTGCCCATTGTGCCCTTTGTATCACTAGCTGTTTCATTTCAATTGAGGGTTGCTTAAATTAGCAATTTTTTGCCCCTTACTCTGTACAAAATCCTAACTCATACTGTGTAAACTAGGCATGCACAATAGTGTAAAAGGAGGAGAAGCTAAAAAAGTTGAGAGAAAGTTTGGTGTGTATTTGTGAGTGACACTGGTCTACTCTTGGTGTCAATTAGGAGAGTTTTGGTATCTTATGAATATGTAAATACAAAATATTATTTATATAGTGTTGATATTGTAAGAAGAAAAGACATATCAGATAGCATCAATATTATTGCCTGAGTCACTATTTGTTTATAAATGAAATTTTGCACAATGATTGGTAAATGCTATATATGTACCGCAAAACTCCATAATTATCTCAGTCACAATTCATCATACATATTGCTAAATGCTATATAAATGATGGTCATATATATAATTTTTGCTAAATTATTTAGTTGCCAACCTTCGTATCATTTAAGTTTAAATCGATGTATATGAAAGAAAATTAAAGAAGTAAATGATGAGATGAAAAAAATGAAGAATGCAATGCAATAGTAGATGACATATATGGAGTCACAGTTGGCAGCCTTGATGAGAAAGATAGCACACCAAAATCAAGAAGAGTACCCATGTAGAAGAGTCATGCACAAATTAACAAGCTAATGATGAAGATGATGATTTAGTTTTAAATGATTATATACCTATGTTAAGTTTTTTTTTTTCACCAAATATCTTTTGTATCATAATTATTTATGATTTTTTTTTGGTTTTTATTAATTATAAAAAATGGTTCACAGTATATGTTTTAATTTAATTTAATATAAAATATTAAAAATATGTAATGAAATTTTATGTTCAAAATAAAATTGTGAAAATAGATTTGGAATGAAAATTGCTAAGGATTTTCCCTTGCTAATTTTGCAAGGGATGATTCTATGCCTATTTAGTTGAAAATTATTAATTATTATTCTTAATTAAGATTAAAATTAGCAAAGCAAAAAATATAATTAGCTAGGAAAATTCCATAAGTATAAAATTTGCTAAAATTTTATTTTTATTTTTAATATTTTACGATGAGCACATTAGCTTGGGATAATTCCCATCATAAATTCATCATTATTCTATTTTAGCGATGGAAAAGGCTAAAAAGCTAGAAAAATTTTTCTGGTAATTTATGATTTTTCTTATAGTATGTAACTATTTGTTTATCTATTAGTCTATCTATTGTCTATCTATATATCTTTTTATCTATATATCTATCTATCTATCTATCATCTATATATATATATTTCTAAGAATCTTAATATCTATTTCCCTATCTATCTATATATAAGTGTATCTATCTATCTATTTATATATCTATCTATTTATCTATCTATGTATCTATTTATCTATATATTTATATATATGTCTATCTATTTTTCTATCTATTTATTTATAAATCTGCCTATCTTTAATTTTTTTGTTTTTCTATATATCTATCTATCTATCTGTTTATTTATCTATTTATTTAGCTATCTAAGTATTTGTCTAATGATCAGTCTATCAATTTGTTTAAATATCTGTCTAACTATATGTCTATTTATTTGTCTATTTTTCTATCTAACTACTTATCTATTGATATGTCTATCTATCTGACTATCTATCTCTCTAGTTTTATATCTATATATCTATCTATTTATTTGCCTATCAATTTGTCTACCAAATTATATATCTATCGATCTGTCTATCTATATGTCTATCTATCTATTGATTTGTTTATTTATCAGTATATCTATATGTCTATCTGTCCATCTATCTATCAGTGTATATATCTGTCAATTTTTCAGCATATTTATCAATCTATCTATCCTTATATTAGTCCATTTACCTATCCGACGATCTATCTATTTATCTATTGATTTTTCGACCATCTATCTATTTTTCTATCTATACAACAATCTATCCATATATATATATCCGTCTATCTATCCATCTATCTATGTATCTTTCTATTTGTATTTCTATTTATGTATTTATTTGTATGCCTATTTGTCTATATATTTATTTATCTTTCTATCAGTCTATCTATTTGTGTGTGTGTGTGTGTGTGTGTGTATACATACATACATACATATATATATATATATATTATGTCTATCTATCTATATGTCTATTTATATGTCTGTCTGTCTGCCTATTTATCTATATCTATATGAAAATCAATCTATTTGTCTATCATTCTGTATATCTATCATTTTATCTACCTATCTATCTATCTACTTGCCTATCTATTTGTCTATCTATTTTTCTATCTATCTTTCTGTCAACTTGACAATTTATCAGTCAATATATATGTCTATCTATCTATTTGTCTAAGTGTCTATCTATTTTTCTATCTATCTCTCTGTCTAATTTTCTATCTATCTATGTAAAAATTTATGTATCTATCTCTCTATGCATATATTTATCTATCTTCCTATCAATCTGCTTATCTATCTAACTATTTGTCAATCTGTCTATCAACCTGTCTATCAATCTGTCTATTAATCTATCTATCAATCTATATATCTATCCATCTATAAATATATCTATCTATCAATCTACCTATCTATCTATGTCTCTTTCTATCTCTCTCTCTATCTATTAATCAATCAATCTATCTATATATCTATCTATTTATCTATCTAAATGTTTGTATATCTATCTTTCTATCTATTTGACTATTTGTATGTTTATCTATCTATTTGTTTATCTATCTATCTATATGTTTTTCAGTATGACTTTCTATCTGTCTATCTATATATTTATCTATCTATCTATATGTCTATTTATATGTCTAACTATCTTTCTATTTATCTAACAACCTATATGTATGTTTATCTATTTGTCTATATATCTATATCTATATGGATATCTATATGTCTATCTATACGTCTTTTTCTCCATATTTTTATCTGTTTGTCTATATCTCTTTATATTTGTTTCTCTCAATTTATTTATCATTTATCTATATTTATATATATTTTTCTAACTATCTATCTATATTTCTATCTATTTATCTAATATTTACATATCTATCTATCTATTTATCTTTATTTCTATCTATCTGTCTATGTATCTATTTATCTATCTATCTTTGTGTCTATTTATCTATTTATCAATCAAAAAATCTATCTATCTATTTATCTCTCTATCAATCTATCAATTTATCTATCTGTCTATATATCTATCTATCTATTTGTCTGTGTATCTATATGTGTATCTATTTGTCTGTGTATCTCTGCCTATCAATCTATATATCTATCTATCTATCTATCTATTAATGAATCTATCAAACTATTTATAAATCTGTATATTAATTTATCTATAAATTTGTTTTTAAAACCTATCTATCTATCTATATGTCTATCAATCTATATATCAATCTATCTATAAATCAATATATCAATCTTTCTATAAATCAATATATCAATCTAACTAACTATCTATCTATATGTCTATTTATTTGTCTATATATCTACATATCTTTATGTCTATATGACTATCTATCTAACTATCTAACTATCTTTCTATCAATCTATTCATCTATCTATCCATCTACCTATCTGCTTATCTATCTGTCTATCTATCTGTCTATCTATCCATCTATCTATCTATTTATCTGTTTAGTTATCAGTCTATCGATTTATCTATCTCCGTGTCAATCTATCTTTCTATCTTTCTATCTATCTATCTATCTATCTATATATTTATCTGTTTATCTATCTATCTATTTATCTATCTAACTATTTGTCCATCTATCTAACTATCTATCTGTATATTTATATATCTATCTATTTATCTATGTATCTATTTATCTATGTATCTATTTATATATTCATCTAACTATTTGTTATGAATCTATCTAAAAATATTTTTATTTAATTTATTATCTATTTGTCTATCTGACAGGACCTGACCCGGATACCCTTCCCGGATTTCCCGGATTTCCCGGATGGTCCCACCTGGTGAAATGATCATATGTGATGCCATAATGTCTCAATTATATAGAAAATCCACAACCACCCAATACCACTACCAACCCAAAGTAATATAAGTCATGACCATAGGCATACATAATAAGGACTCATATGAGTTCAAACCCAATACCATAGCATTCTAGAGTATTTGAGAAATTTTGAGATACAATGGAAATAACGAGTCCAATAAACAAAACAGATGAATGAAGTAAAGTACTATAGTGGTAACAGACAGAGCGGTACAGAATCTGGCATGAGGTAGTCCCTACGATCTGCCTGGACCTAGGGAACAAATTTAAAAAAAACAATAAACGTGAGAATATAAATCTCAGTGAGTGGCATAGTTATAAGGAAAATATTGTTTTTTTTGAAACATTTCTTCTCTCAAGACCTCACGACCACTCATTTGAAAAGTTTCCCATTTAAAACCTTTCACAAAACCCGACTTTATCAAACCCAAACAAAAGAATTCCATGGTATAAATGGTTAACAACACATACATGAACTGTCCACAACACACGAATCAAGTGTAAGGCATGTATAAACACCATATCATAAAAGTAACCAGGAAAGTACCATAACCATAATCATTACAAGGTTACGCCTTACTTAGACATCAACCATATACCATACCACATACCCATCATAAACCATCGGTAAGCCCGACCTCACGACACTGTAAGAATCATAGTATTCCAAACCGTCGTGTAAACTCGACCTCACAACAATGTGGCAACATCAGTAATACAACCATCGGTAAACCCGACCTCACGGTCGTGGAAATAATCTATAATCGTTGGAAGAACCAACCTCACGACACCATGGCAATTACAATAATCTAAACCATCGGTAAACCCGACCTCACGGTTGTGGAAGTAAAACATAACCGTTTGATGAACCAACCTCACGACACCGTGGCAATCTCAATGATCCAAACCGTCGGTAAACCCGACCTCACGGTCATGGAAACAATAAATAACCGTTGGATGAACCAACCTCATAACACCGTGGCAATCTCAATAATCCAAACCGTTCCCTTTCCTCACGTGTATTTTTTTTCCAACAATACCATATCATAATCATCTCCTAAATCCCAAAGAAATCCAATTTTTAAAACAATAATTGTTCAAGTGGTTTAAGACCCCAACCACGTACCCCAAATATTCAATTTCCACAGACTCATCCATGAACCCAGTAAGCTTTTCAATAGTTAAGATTTTTACAAGACTCACATAAAATAATAACTTGTTTATACCAAACCGATAAAACATATTTACATGCAACCAACAATTTGATCATAACGGTACATATGTAAAATATTTAACCACAGTAGATGTGTTAACATAATATCCCAAATCATTAAAAGATATAAACCGCTCACCCGGTAACCCTTTCCACCTGTATTTTTCTCCACGATACTGTATTCATTCCGTTTCACACATTTTCAAAATCTCATTCTCAAATCAATAGTTTAATCAATGCGGTTTAAAACTTCAACCAAATACCAAGTCATGTAGAATCACCATTTACTCATGAACCAAGGAAATTTGTAAACCTTAGACATGCTGACAAAACTCACATGAAATGATAAATTTTTCACATTGCAACACGACAGTTATATTTTTCGTAAAATCAACCAGTTGATTAATAAATTTATATATTAAAATAATCCAACACACATATATATACCATAGCAATACCCCAAACAATTTTTAAACATGTAAGCCACTCACAGACTGCAGATGATTAGTCCTGCTCCCCTGCAAGATCGTCTCCTGACCCGGCGTACTGCAGATGATTAATAAACTACAATTACACAATGCGCATTATAGACCCGGTACCCAAAATTGGGGCTTTTCGCTCGGGAGCTCGTTTTACAAAATTGAACCGTCCAATAATTCCCAAAAATATCCAATTTCATTTACCCAACTCCAATTTTGCCTAATTTGATCAAATTATACCGAATTTCAGTCCGAACTTCTCGGTAATTGCCCGAAACAACCTAAAAATGGAAACCTACCCAAACGACATCCAAAATTCGCAAACCACATATCAATGGAAAGCCCAAGAGACCAGGAACTCATCAGTACCCTTACCTTGGTCAAATAGTTGCTATGGTGGCCAAAAAAACCCGATCCGACCGTCGTCTGATTTTGTTTTCGTCTTATCTTTCAAACGGTTGAGAATCTGCAAAAAGGGACTCCAAAAATAAGTTCAGGGGGTCCAAAATGGTGGAAATGAGGTATGGGATGGCCGGAAAGTGGTCGGAAAGTGGCCGGAAATCACAAAAATGGAGGAGACCCACGGCGGCGCCGGCCGCCGTGTTTGCCGGCCCGATCCGGGCGCATCCGGCGGCGGCGGGGGCTGAAATTTTACCGGCATGGTCGCCGGTCACTTACCCTTCCCCCTATCTGGTGCTTGTCATCGTTTGGTGGCCGGAGATGGCTCCTCCAGTCAGTTCTTTGATCGACACTCCAAAACTCTCAATGCTCCATTTCGGGTCTCAAAGTGATTTGGGCTAAAATACAATGGTTTAAGCTCAAAAAAAAAAACGTGCCTTGGGGCTAGGGTTTCCATTTGGCATCCCAAAATGTTCTTATATAGGGCTAGGGTCATTTCTGGGTAAAATTCTCAGACAGACCTAAACACTGCTAAAGTGTTTGCTGTTTGAAATTCTTGGGATCATAACTTTTCATCCTTAAGTCAGATTTTAAAGTTCCACCAGTCTATGAACTCGTATCGATGAGATCTAAGAAATGGTGTCTTGGTCAACCAAAAATTTCTCAGACTTGAAAAAGTCAACTTGACCCACATAGTAAGTGTTGGTCAGCCCTGTCAAACTTGGTCAAACGTGTTAAAACATGTATTGTTTGGTACGGGTCATTACACTATCTATCTACCTGTCTATTAATTTATCTATCTATTTATAAATCTAACTATCTATCAATGTAACTATATTTAAATCTTTATAATTATTTTTCTATATATCAGTCTAACAATCTTTCAATCAATCAATAAATCAATCAATCAATCTATCTATCTGTCTATCTGTCTGTCTGTCTATCTATATATCTATCTATCTATTAATATATTTATTTATCTACCTATCGATCTATCAATCTATCAATCTATTTATCTATCCATTAATTTATCTATCTATATGTATATCTATCTATATATGTCGATATATCTTTCATCTATCTATTTATCTATCTATCTTTTTAACTTTCTTTCTGTCTATCTACCTGTCTATAAATCTATCTATCAATATGTATATCTATTTATCTATCTATCTAACTACCTATCTATCTAATAATCTATCTATCTATTTGTTTATCTATCTATCTATTTATCTATCTATTTGTTTATCTATCTATCTATCTATTTTTCAATTTGTCGATCAATCTTTCGATCAATCTAACTATCAATCTTTCTATCTATCCATCTATAATATGTGTATATATCTATTTTCCTTTATGTCTATCTACATATCTATCTATTTATTAATCTATCTGTCTATTTATATATCTATCTATTTTCTATCTATCTATCTATATGTAAATCTATCATTCTATATATCTATCAATCTATCTATCTCTTTGTCTGTCAATCCCTCTTTCTATATATATATATATATATATATATATATATATATATATATATATATATATATATATATATATATATTTATCTATCTATATGTTTATCTATATGTATGTCTATCTATTTGTATATCTATCTGTCTATATATCTGTCATTTATTTATCTATTTATCTATTTATCTTTCTATCTATGTCTTTGTCTATCTATCTATCTATCTATCCATTTCCCTATCTATATATGTGTCTATCTATATGTCTGTATATATATCTATCTATTTGTATGTCTATTTAACTATCTATTTATGAATTTATCTATATTTTGTCTATCTGTCTATTTATCTATCTATTTATTTTTATATTTATCTATATGTCTATCTATCTATCTATCTGTCTATCTATCTATCTTTATTTTTTTCTGACTAACTAACTAACTATCTATCTAATATTTCTGTATCTATATGTTTATCTTGCTAACTATCTATCTATCAATCTATATATTTATCTATCTATCTATTTATCTATCTATATGTCTATCTATCTATCTATTTAAAAATCTATCTAAATATCTATATATCTATCTGTCTATCTATCTTTCTATCATTCTGGCTATCAATCTATCTAATACTTTGTATATCTATCGATCTATCTATGTACATATATATCAATATGTATATGTATTTGTCTATCAATATGTCATTTAATCTGTCTATTAATCTATCTATCAATCTATCTATTAAAATGCCTATCAATTTGTCTATTAATATTTATATTACTTTGTCTATCAATATGTATATCTATATGACTACTTAAATATATATCTATCTAAATATATGACTGTATATCTATCTGTCTATCTATATATCTATCTATCCATCTATCTATCTATGTATCTATCTATCTATCTATCAGACTTTCTATTTATTTTGATATCTATTTATCTAAATATCTATTTATTGATTTCTGTATATATGTGTCTAAATATATATTTATCAATTTCTCTATCTATGTGTCAATCATTCTATCTATTTATCTATATTTCTAATTATTTTGTTTCTTTCTAACAATCTATATGTATATTTATTTATCTATCAATTTGTGTATCTATCTCTGTATCTATTTATTTATCTATATATCTATATAGTTATCTATTTTTCTGACTATTTATCTATCAATCTGTCTATAAATATGTCTATTTATTTAAATAGCTACTTGTCTAAATAATTTTCTAACTAACTATCTATCTATATATTTAATTATCTTTCTCACTATCTATATGTGTATCTATCTATTTATCTATCTGTTTGTCTAATTATTTGCCAATCTATAAAAATATGTTTCTATATATCTATCTATCTCTTTATTAGTCTATCTATCTGTTTATCTATCAATCTTTCTATCTATATATTTATCTATCTATCTAACTGTCTCTATACCGATATGACTATAGATCTGTCTAAAAATATTTTTATATATGTGTCTGTGTTTCAGTCTAATTATCTTTTTATTTATTTTTCTAAATATATGTCTATCAATCTCTGTATAAATATTTTTATATATTTTTCTATATATCAGTCTAACTCTATTTTTATCTATCTATCTATCTATCTCTATATCTATTTGAATATCTATCTTATTATCTGTCTATCTATTTGTCTATCTATCTATCTATCTATTTGTCTATCTATATATCTTTCTATTATCTATCAATTAATATGTCTATCAATTTGTCTATCAATCTATCTATCAATCTAATTATCAATCTTTCCATCAAATTCTTTATTAATCTGACTATCTATCTATATGTCTATTTGTTTATCTATCTACTTTTCTTTCTTTCTATCTGACTATCTATCTATTTTTCTATCTATCTGTCTATATGTCTGTCTGTCTTTAAATATATCTATCAATCTATCTTACTATCTATCCATCTATCTATATATTCATTTATTTATCTACTAATCTTTCTATCTATATGTATACCTATGTTTCTAGCTATCTATCTATCAATCTATCTATTTAAATGTCTATCTATCTATATGTATAAGTATTTGTTAATATGTCAATCAATCTATCTTTCTATCTATATATTTGTATATCAATCTATCTATCTATCTATCTATCTATCTAAAGATCTATTTATTTATCTATCTATTTATTAATCGGTCTAAATATTTGTCTATTGACATATTTATAAATATGTCAATTAATTTATCTATATATCTATCAAACATTTCTTCTAACTATCTTTAAATACATCTATCTATCTGTTAGTCTGCCTGTATAGATATCTACCTATCTATTTGTCTATCTAACTAGCTATCTATATATATATCTATCTAATTTTTTGTCTATCTTTCTAGCTATCTAACTAACTAACTATCTGTCTGTCTATCTATATGTCTATCTATCTATCTATCTTTCTTTCTTTCTATCTGTATATCTATCTATTATTTATCTATATATCTATCCATCTGTTTATCTATAAATCTATCAATCATTCTATCCATTTGTGTATCAATTTTCTATCTATCTGTATATCTATCTGTCTATCTATCTATCTATGTATTTATCTATCTGACAATCTATCTGACTTTTACGTGTCTATCTATCTGTCTATCTATCTATTTATTGGTCTATTTATCTGTATATCTATCTATTCATCTCTCTGTCTATCAATATTTTTATTTATCTATCTATCTATCTATTTATCTATCTGTCAATCTATCTATTTATATGTTTATCTATATATCTATCTATCTATCTATCTATCAATGTATCTATTTGTCTATCTATCTATAAATATTTCTGTCAATCTATCTATCTATTTGTATATCTATCTTTCTATCATTTTGTTTATCTATTTGTCTATCTATATGTCTACCTATTAGTCTATATATCTATCTAATTATATACCATTCTATATGTCTATCTACCTGTCTAGTTTGTTTCTATCTATCTAACTATCTAAGTATATATCTGGTTATATTTCTGTCTATCTATCTATCTATCTATGTATCTATCTGTCTGTTGTCTTTATATATATATAAATTATATATATATATATATATATATATCTTTATATCTATCTATCTAGCTAACTATCAATCAATCTATCTATTTTTCTAAATATCTATATATTTATAAATATTTCTATTTGGTTGACTATCTTTTTGTTTAACAAACTTTTAAACTATCTATCTATATAACTATTTATTAATCTATCTAACTCTATATCTATCTGTCTATCTATCTATCTATATATCTATTTATTAATCTATCTAACTTTATATCTATCTGTCTATCTATCTTTCTATCTATCTTTTTATCTGTCTATCTATCTATCTATCTAGATTTTTGTTTGTATAATTATTTTCCTATCTATATAGCAATCTCTCTGTATATCTATATGTCTATCTATTTTTAATATATTTGTCTATCTATCTTTCTCTCTTTCTATCTTTCTATCTATCTATTTATCTATCGGTATTACTATCTGTCTATCAATCTATTTATCAATCTGTTTTTAAATATGTCTATAGATTTCTCTATATATCTATCTAACTATCTTTCTATCATCAGTCTAACAATCTGTCTATCGATCTCTCTATAAATATGTCTATATATTTTTCTATATATCTTTCTGACTATCTTTCTATCTTTTTATCTTTATATCTATCTTTATATCAATCTAATTGTCTATCAATTTATCTATCTATTTATTTTTTTATTTGCCTATCTGTCTATCTTTATATCTATCTATTTATCTGTATATCTATCAAAGTGTCTATAATTCTATCTATCAATCTAATTATCAATCTATCTATCAATCTATCTATTAATCTCGATATCCATCTGTTTATATATTTGTCTATCTATGTACCTATCTTTCTATCTATGTGACAGTTTATCTATCTGTATATCTATCAATCAATCAATCAATCAATCTATCTATCTATCTATATATTTATTTATCTATCTATCTATATACATATATTTCTATCTATATGACTATCTATCTGTCGATCGATCTATCTATCTATTTGTGTACCTATGTGTTTATCTATCTATTTAATTATCTTTTTATCTATCTATATAACTATCTATCAACCAATCTATCTATATATTTATGTATCTATATCTATATAAATATATTTCTATATATATTTCTATCTATTTGTTTATCTATTTATCTATCAGTCTATATATTTATCTATCTATTTATCAATCTGTCTAACTATCTGATCTATCTATAAGTCTATCTATTTATTTGTTTATCTATCTATTTAACAAGCTTTCTATCAAACTATCTATCTATCTATATTTTTGTTTGTTTGTCTATCAAACAATCAATCAATCTATCTGTTTGTATGTCTATCTATCTATCAATATGTCAATCTTTTTGACTCTGTTTCAATCTCTCAATCTATCTATTTATCTATCTATCTGTCTATCTATCTATCTATATATCTACCTATTTGTCTATCTATATATCTATCTATGTATATGTTAACTATATTTTAATATATCTATTTACATATCTATCTATTTATCTATCTATCTATATGTATATCTAACTTTTTATCTATCAATCAATCTTTCTATATTTCTTTCTTTATTTCTATCTAACTATCTATCTATCTACTTTTTGCTTATCTAACTATTTATCTATATATATGTCTATCTATCTATCTTATTATTAGTATATATATATATATATCTATCTATCCATCTTTCTGTCAATCTTTCTAACTATCTGTCTGTATATCTATTTGACCATATGTCTGTTTATCTATTAATCTATCTATGTGTCTATCTGCCTCTTTATCTATCTATTTATCTAACTATCTATCATTCTTTCTATTTGTCTATTTATCTATTTTTCTATTTGTATGTATATCTGTCTATTTATATGTCATTCTATTAGTCTATATTTTTTACTATTGATCTATCAATCTTTATATTAATCTATCTATCAATCTTACTATATGTCTATCAATATATTTATTAATCTAATAATCTGTCTATCTTTCTATTTAGCTATATTAACGCTAGGCTTATGTGGTATTCCAAATCATGTTGGAAGATCAAAACACCTATTTAGAAGTTTTATTTCTGATGACATGAATTAGAGATGAATTAAAATATTTTAAGTTAAAGGCATCACAATTGGCTTCATTCTTCACACTATTTGTTTGTGCATGTAACTTTTTTAAAAAAAATTCTCAAATTTCAGGTATTAGATTGCTTGTTTCTTGTTTTTTCATGACTAAGTATTTTCTTGTTTTTATTTTTCCTTGTATTAGCTTTTATATATGTATGTGTGTGTGTGTGTGTGTGTGTGTGTGTGTGTGTGTGTGTGTGTGTGTATGCATATATATATATATATATATATATATATATATATGTATGTATGTATATATACATATAGATAGATATATATATATATATGTATGTATGTATATAGATATATATATATATATATATATATATATATATATATATATATATATATATGCATATATTTATATGTATGTATGTGTGTGTGTGTGTGTGTGTGTGTGTGTGTGTGTGTGTATCAAAATATATAGATATTCAATACATTTAAGTTTGAATTGATGTGTATGTAGGAAAAAAAAAGTGAATGATAAGATGAAAGAAATGAAGAAAGTAATGCAATAGTAGATGAACTATATGGAGTCACAGATAGCACACCAAGTTCTAGTAGAGTACACATGCAGGAGAGCCATGCACAAAGGAACAAGTTAATAATGAAGAAGATGATTTAGTTTTAAATAATTATATACATATGTTCAGTTTTTGTTTTAACCATGTAACATTTGTATCATAATTATTACTAAATTGTTTTTGGTAATTATAAAAAATGGTTTATTGTGTATATTTTTATTTAATTTAATATAAAATATTAAAAATATGAAATCAAATTTTTTGTAAAAAAATAAAATTGTAAAAATTGATTTAGAATAAAAATAACTAAGGATTTTTCCCTCGCTAATTTGGCTAGTGAAGTTTTTGTGGGTATTAAGATGAAAATTATTAATTATTAGTCTTAATTACTATTAAAGTTAACAAGAAAAATATATAATTAGCTAGGGAATTATTCCGTCAATAATTTTTTGTGATGAGCACATTAGTTTGAGAAAGATTCCATTGTTAATACATCATTTTTCTATTTTGGCAACATAAAACTCTCATTTAGCTATGGATTTTCCATAACTATTTATGATTTTTCTTTTAGTGGATAGATTGATTGATTGATAGTTTGATAGATAGATATAATGACAGATAGAAAGATTGACATATTGAAAGATAGACCAATTGATAGATAGATAGAAAGATAAATTGGTTAACTGATAGACACATAGACAGACAGACAGATAGATATATATATATATATATATATATTGATTGATATATAGAATAGATAAACAACGAGATTGATAGATAGACAGATATATAGATAGATTGACAGATGGATAGATAGGGAAATAAATAGATAGGGAAATAAATAGATAGATTGACAGATAGATAGACAGATAAAAATACAGATAGATAGATAAATAGATAGATAGATAATTAGACATATAAATAAATAGACAGACAATAGATAGATAGATAGATAGACTGATAGACGGACAGATAGAAAGAAAGAAAGATAGTTAGATAGAGAGACATATAGATAGATACATAGATGGATGGATAGTTAGATAAATAAAAAGATAGATAGATAGATAGACAGATAGACATATAGATAGATAGATAGATAAATAGATAGATAGAAAGATAAACATATAGATAGATAGATAAATAGATAGATAGACAGACATATATATTGATAGATAGATAGAAAGATATATATATAAAAAGATAGATAGATAGATAGACAGACAAGATAAATCAAAAGATAGATAGATAAAAAAATACACAAATAGATAAATACACATATAGAATGATAGAATGATAGATATTTAGATAGATAAACATATAGAAAGATAGTAGGATAGACAGATACATAGATAGATAGAAAGATATATAGATAGATAAATAGGCAAATAGATAGATATATTGACATATAGATAGATTGACAAATAGAAAGATAGACAAATTGAATGATAGATTAACAAATAGAAAGATAGACAAATTTAAAGATAGATAGATCGATCTATAATAGACAGATTAATAGGTAGACAAATAGATAGATAGATATATATATATATATATATATATATATATATATATATATATATATATAATATAGTTAGGTAAATGATTAGATAGACAGATAGATAGAGAGACAGACAAAGATAGATAATTAGATAACTAGATAATTAGATAAATAGATAATTAGTCAGATCGATAGATATACAGATAGATAGATAAACAAATAGATAGATAGATCGTTAGTTAGATATATTGATAGATTAATAGAAAGTTTGATATATAGATAGATAAACAAATAGACCGATAGATATATACAAAGATAGACAAATAGACAGATAAACAAACAGGTATATATATATAGACAGATTAGATTAACAGATAGATAGATATACAAATAAAGAGATAGATAGACAAATAGAAATATAAACAAATAGACAATTAGATAGATACAAGTATAGATCGACAGATAGATAGATAGAGAGATATGTAGAAATATACATTGACAGATAGACAGATAGATAGGTAGATAAATAGACATATAGATAGATTGACTGATATACAGAAATACAGATAGACTGATAGAAAGATAGACAAATATACAAATAGACAGATAGATTGATAGATAAATAGTTAGATTGATAGAAAGATAGATAGATAGATTAGTAGATATGTAAACAGGTACACAGGTAGAGAAGTATATAGATAGACATACAAAAATATTTATAGAAAGAAAGATAGACAAAGAGATAGATAGATAAATAGGTATGTAGATAGATAGTTAGATAGATGGATAGAGAGATAGATATTTAGATTGATATATAGACAGATAGATTTATAGCCAGATAGAAAGATAGATAGAGAGACAAAGAGACATATAGATAGATAGATAGACATATAGATAGATAGACATATAGATAGGTAGATATATAGATAGATAGATAAACAAACAGATAGATATATAGATAGACATATTGACAGATTGACAAATAGACAAAAAGACTAATATATACATAGACATATAGACATATAGAATAAAAAACAGATAAATAGATATACAAATAGATAAATTGATAGATAGATTGATTAACTGATTGTTTGACACTTAAACAGAGATATAGATAGCCAGATTGAAAGATAGACAAATAGATAGAGAGATAGATAGATAGATATAGAGCTAGATTGAAAGATAAACAAGAAAGATAGCCAGATAGATAGATAGATACATAGATAGATAGGTAGATTGATAGTTAGATTGATTGATAGATAGATAGAAATATAGATAAATTGATTGATTGATTGAAAGATTAATAGACAAATATATAGATAGACAAAAATATATATAGGCAAATAGATAGATAGATAGATAGGTAGATAAAAAGATAGATAGACAGACTTATACACAAAAAAAATAGATAGTATATAGAAATGAAGATAGATAATTAGATAAATACATAGATAGATAGACATATAGAGAAATAGACAGATAGTTAGTTAGTTAGTTAGTTAGATAGAATTATAGATAGAAAGAAAGAAATATAGATAAAAATATAGATAGAATATAGATATATAATTAGATAGACTGATAGTAAGATAAACAAAAGATAGATAGAAATATAGATAGATATACAAATAGACAAATATACAAATAGATTAATAGAGAGATAAAATGATTGAATAATAGTCAAATAGATATATAAACATATGGACATATAGACATATAGATTAATAGTTTGATAGACAGACAGACAGAAAGATAGATCAATAGATAGATAGATAAATAGATAGATATATATATATATATATATATTGATGGATATACAAAAAGATAAATAGATAGGTAGATTTATAGATAAAAAGTCAAATAGATAGATAGACATATAGATAGATTGATACATACACAAATACACAGTTAGAAAGATAGATGCTTT
>JAREIK010003480.1:53381-80881 GCA_029783825.1 Sapria himalayana
GTTCAATTTTAAATGTTATAAATGGATTTTTGACATGAAAATACTATTATTTAAATTTGATTCTTCCAAAAATAGCACAAACTTTTATCTAACTTTGCAAAAAAATTAGAATTCCTCCACAACATTAATAATAATAATAATACTTACTTTTTTCTTCCTTAATCTATACACACACACACACACACACACCACACACACACACACACATATATATATATAATAAATAATTATGTTATGGAATCCAAAGAAATATCTATGATTTGGGTTATATTTTAATACCTAAATTTGGATACTCATAAGTATTCCAATATAATTAAATAAAACATTATGCATAAACTTGTTTCAGCTTGCTCAGTATGCAAAAATGAGTTTATGCATACAGAGTATTTATGAACTCCATATGCATATGTTCTTAATTATGAAAAAATGAGTTTTTGCATAAACTCATATGCATACTCGAGTATATATATTCCGTATGAATAAAGGAAGGTAATTATCAGTATAGGAATTTGGCAGACCCAAATCATAAATATATTGAATTTGGGTCCCCAAATGTTATATTAAAATTAAATATTGTAATAAAACATAATTATTTTCATTTTGGTTCCCCTTAACATTTTTTCCTATAATATTATAAGTTTTATCCACTTTTGTTGCACCAAAATGCATCAACCTTGTTTATCTCACAGATATTTTTAAAAAATTTAAATCTAAAATAATAGTTTCAGAAATCAAAAATCAATTTTTGATTTTCATAAAGTTTACCAAAATATACATCTTCAAAGAACAATGTAGGTTCAAACCCAGGGCTTACACCCATTTAATTATGTCACCAACCATCCAACTAATAACTTTTTAGAAATCTTGGATTCAAAAATCCTTATCATGATAATGCAAGTAGGATTTGATTATTTTAAGTGTTTATACTTATGATTATTTTTGTAACTATAGGTATACCACATGTAACTATATTTTTAATTACATGTATAATAACAAACAACATATATTTAACTATATGTGTATAACTATGTATAAATATTCTATAACTATATATAATTATTTGTATAATTATATAACACTCTACAACATTAAATATACCTATATTTTAACTATGTATACATATAACTATAAATATTTGTATGAATATATTTATATATAACTATATGTTTAAATATATAAAAATATTAATAGCTATATATACTATATGTATAATAACACATAACTATAAATAATGGTATCTTATTATATATATAGCTATAACAGCTTTATACATAACTATATTTAAATATATAATTTACATCTTATATTTAATATACATTTGTATATATTAGTATATAAATATGTATTTTACTATATCTATACCTATACATATCTATATGTATAAATATATAAAATTATATGAATAAATATATAAAATTATATGAATAAATATATATACCTACATGTAAAAACATAAGTATAACTATATGTGTAACTATATGAATAACCACATGTAACTATATTTATAATTACATGTATAACAACATACACCATTATGTTTAACTATATGTGTATAACTATTTATAAATATTTGTATAACTATATAAATCTTTATATAATTAAATATCACTATATTTGTAACTATGTATACATATATATATATATATATATATATATATATATATATATATATATATATGTAAATCTATATATTTGTTTTTAACATTGTATATAATTATGTAAAACAAAATATAACTACTCGTATGTGTATATATATATATATATAACTAAATGTTTAGCGATATATTAATTTTTATAACTATATATATTATATGTATAATAACATATAACTATAAATAATTATATCTTACTATATGTATAACTATTAAAACATTATACATAACTATATATAAATATATATATAATTAACAACATGTATTTAATATACATTTTATATATTAGTATAAAAATTGTATTTTAGTATCTCCATACCTTACATCACTATATGGATAAATATTTGAAATCATATGCAAAAATATATATATATATATATATACATGTAAAAATATAAGTTTAACCATACGTGTAACTATATGTATAACCACATGTAATTATATTTATAATTTTATGTATAAAAAACATACAACATAATGTTTAACTAAATGTGTATAACTATATATAAATATTTGTATAACAATAAAAAGATCTATATAAATAAATATAACTTTATTTTTTACTATGTATACATACATATATATATATATATATATATATATATATATACATATATGTAAATCTATATAATTGTTTATAACTTTGTATACACTTATTTATATTTACTAATAACTACTTGTATGCATATATCTATATATAATTAAATGTTAAACAAAATGTAACTATTTATAACTACATTTACTATATGTATCCTAACATATAATTATATATGGGATAATACTATTTTGTTACACTAACTTAAAATAAAACGGCTAAAGATATAATAACAACAATATGTAAGCACATAGCACGAGAGTGTCTGTAGATTAGGCTCATATATGGTATAATAGAAATAAGGGTCATACTCTTACCTAATCCCACCCCTTGGGCCTCAGGCTCAAATATGAACTTATGTATAACAAAAAAAGTAATATTTGATAGATTTTTACGGAAGAATTTATATTTTCTTTTATATATTTCTTCATTATAACAATGTACTCTCTATGTGTCTTTCTCTCCCTCTATAATTCTTTCAGTCATTCTCTTCCTCTTTTTCTATATGTGTCACACTCTCTCTCTTGTTAATTTTTTTTGGCTCTTCTTTCTTGCTTGTTCTCTCTCTCCACCCCTCCTCTCTCTCTCTCTCTCCACCCCTCCTCTCTCTCTCTCTCTCTCCCTCCCTCCCTCGCTCTCTCCCTCTCTCTCTCCCCCCTCTCTCCCTTTCACCATTTCTCTCCCACTCTCTCTCCCTATTTCTCTCTCTCTCTCTCTCTCTCTCTCTCTCTCTCTATCTCTCCCCCCATCTCCCCATTTAGCTGTACCTCTCTTTCCCCACCTTATATCTCTATCTCTCTCCATCCCTATCCTCCTTCAAATATTAAATGTCTTTTTATGCTTTCCTTTCTTGTGCATTATCATATTTTGTGCCCTTTATCTAGTATAACTGAGATATCGATTAATCTTTTTCGTGCTAAAAATTACTTTATCTATTAATGTAGATTCTACAAATGAAATGCCTTAATATTCACGATATTTAATTTTTTAATATTTATCTGTAAGTAATTTTATTTAATTATTTGTATACTTTGAAGTAATAGAATGTTTTATTGAAAATAATGATTGGGTATTATTTTTTGTAAATAAAACATGGCAAAATGAGCTCAGATCATCGACGGAAGTACAGAAGGATACTTAATAGATTTTTAAAGAAATATTTTTTGACTGGGCTAGAAACTTTCATCAATATTGCATGTAGTCAATCGAGATTGATGGATAGAGAAAAAATTAAGTGTGCATGTAATCATCGCAAGTGTCAGAATATCCATTTTCATGATGCAAACACTATAAGATATCATTTGGCAAAATATAGCTTAGTGCCAAATTATTTTGTTTGGATTTACCATGGGGAAAGTACAATGACTCTGATTATTGACCAAAATGATGGTATTTAATCATTTTTTTTGTGGTGAAGAATCATCAAATACATACCATAGAATGAACATGGAAGCAGCTGGTGCCGACTTCAATATAGATTACGTGGATGAACCACCTAATCCTGAAGCACAGAAATTTTATAAAATGCTTAAAGCTCCAGATAAATAGTTGTGGCTTGGTTGTAAAACATATTCGTAATTGTCACTTGTAGCTCGACTAATGAGCATAAAGTCTCAAAATCATATATTTGAAAAATTATTTGATCAGGTGAAAGAACTGATAAAGGAGATTATTCCGTATAATAATTTGATCACTAATAACTTTTACAACACTAAGAAGTTACTATTAAGAATGAGTCTACCAGTGGAAAAAATTGATTATTATTTAAATAGATGCATGTTATATTGGGGTGGTGATAGTGATTTAATTAGCTGTAAGTTGTCTTTAAGAATATGTATTATTTTCCATTAATTTTTCGATTACATAGACTATATGTATCAAATGCTACAAAAAATGATATGAGGTGGCATTCCAAGCATGCGGCAGAAGAAGGGGTAATGCATCATACATCAGATTCACATGCTTGGAAGCATTTTAATTATATACATCAAGATTTTGTAGTAGAAAGTCGAAATGTGAGATTGATTCACTACACTGATAGATTTCAACTATTTGCGCAATCTTGACAATATTATTCAACATGACCAGAGTTAGTGACGCCTTATAACTTGCCTCCATGGTTGGTTATGAAGGAGCAATATATGTTTTTGTCAATATTGGTTCCAGGGCCAAAAATTCTGAAAGACATGCTGGATGTTTTCATACAACCTCTTATTGCATAGTTAAATCATTTATGGTATGTTGGCGTGAATACATATGATATCTCAAAGAAGAAAAATTGCATTATGCGGGCAGCCCTTATGTTTATGTTAAGTGACTTTCCTACATATTCAATATTGTCAGGCTGGAGTACTACAGGATGATTTGCATGACAGTATTGCATGACAAATTCTAATGCATTTACTCTCAATTTAGTGGTAAATAGTCATGGTTTGATAACCATCATAAGTTTCTTCCTACGAATCATCCATTTCGAAGAAATAGAATTGCATTTTGAAAAAATAAAACTATGATGACAGTTGCACCAGCAGTTCGTTCAGAAGATGGTATTATGATAGAGATTAAGAGTTTGAGTTTGAAGAAGGTAACTTAAAAGGAAGCTACTGGAAGTAATGGACTAATAGGCAAATTATTTGGATGGAAGAAATGTAGTATATTTCGGACTTGTCCTATTGGAAGTCCAATTTAATTCGTTATAACTTAGATGTAATGCATATTGAAAAAATTTTTTTTTTTAAAATGTTTTTAACATTGTTCTTAATGTAGACGAAAAAATAAAAGACACTTTAAAATCAAGACAAGAGTTGAATGATTACTATTGGCATCCTGGATTGAAACTAGATAAGTAAATAGAAAAATTCTCTAAAGCTTGCTACACACTTGATAAAAAGGCAAGACAGATATTGTATGAATGGGTTAAAAATTTGAAATTCCCTGATGGATGTGAGTCAAATATGGGTAGATACGTGGATATGAAGAATCTTAAGTTATTTGGAATGAAAAGTCATGACTGTCATGTATTAATGCAGAGATTAATACCAATTGCATTTCATGAATTACTTACACCAAGTGTTTGGAAGGTCCGTATAGAACTTAGTATGTTTTTAAAATAGCTAACTACAACTACAATCAAAATAGATGACATGGTGAGGCTGGAGAATGACATTCCACTTATTATTTGTGAGCTTGAGTGGATATTCTCACCGTGTTTTTTTAACTCGATAGAGCATTTGCCAGTAATTTGGCATATGAAGCAACGATTGCGGGGCCAGTGTAATTCAAGTGGATGTATCCTTTTGAGAGGTAAATACATATAATTTGTTGTGTTTTATTATTTAGTACTCTAAGTATTATTTTAATTTAATCTAATTGAAACCTAACATTATGGATATGGGTATCTTCATAAGTTGAAATTGAATGTTAGAAACAAGGCAAAAGTTGAATGTTCAATGTGCAATGCATATTTTGTAGAAGAAGCAACATCATTTTGTTCTTATTATTTTGAGGATCATGTCAATACAAAGAATAGAAATGTGCTGCGGAATTATGAAGGTCATGTGATGGTAGAAAATGATTCTATGGATAAACTATCTATCTTCAAGCACCCTAGAAGAGCATTTGGAAGAGCATTTGGAAGAGAAATGAAAAGATGTATGACAGATGAAGAGTACAAAGTAACCCGGACCTACGTTTTACTTAATGTGAGAAGGTTGCACCATATATTGAGTATGTATACCCAAAATGGTTGTAGGTTTAATCATAGTTTAATTTTATCTTTAATAGGAATTATTAAAAATTGATATACAATTTTTTTTCTTTTAATATTTGTGAAGTATTTATGTTGAGCAGCTAAAATATAAGTATCCGGCAATTCCCAGCAATGATATCGATTATATGCTACAAACTAAATTTGTGAATTGGTTAAAAAATTATGTGAGTATAATTAAGTTTTATATTTTTGAATTATTTAATTTATTAGTATCTTTTATTTGTTAATATTATTTTTTTAATTTATGTCACATGCAATTGATCCTTCAAATGGAGATTCAAATATTTTTATTCAGAATCTAAGTAAATGCCCATTTTGATATGTGACAATCTATCCTGGGTATTTTGTTAATGGATATAAATTTCACATAATCGGTCACGATTCTTCTAAAATAACAATAAATAGTAGTGTATGCATTAAAGCCTCAAATTATAGTGCATAGAGATTGATTATTATGGTCAACTTAAAAAAGTTATTGAGTTGGAGTATCATGGACTCGAAAATAATAGGATTGTATTATTTAAGTGCGAGTAGTTTGATCCTACACGAAATATGGGCACAAAGATTCATTCGGATTATAAGCTAGTAGATGTTAACCATAAACATAGATATAATCGATATGAGCCATTTATTATGGTAGTTCAAGCCAATCAGGTATATTATTATACATATTCGAGTTTATCTCATGATAAGAAAGATTGGTGGGTGATTTACAAAATTAAAGCTCAATCAAAATTTGAAGTATCAACATCGCAACAAAGAAGTCCAGACTTAGAAATAACACCGACATTCCAGAAAGTTGACATAAATAATATTGAGCCTGTGAAGGTAGATGAACATCCAGAAAATTTATGTGACTCAAATGGTGGCACAATAGAAATTGAAGATGATCAATTTTTATCTGAAGATGAGTTCGAACTTCTATCGGATTCAGACAAAATATCAGAAGATCCATTGGAGGATGACAGTGATGTTGATAATTAAATTGTTATAATTTTATTATAAATTAAAACTATCAAAGACTTTTTATATATTGTTGAAATCTATTAGTGTGTTTTATTCGAAAATGCATGCTTGTCATCATATTTCTATTTTTTATTCTATGTTTTATTTTGTACAGTAGATGGTGCCTAAAGGACGTGGCCATGTTTGATGTGGATGTGAGCACGGAAATGAACCAAATTCATCTATTATGTTATATCATGTTGTAGAATTAGTACCATCTCATAGCCACCATATCCAAACTTTAACATCACAATCACCATCTCCATTTCTATCACCATCTCCATCATTGAGATATCTACTATCACCTTTATTGGATGTAAGCCCACCACCCATTGTGCTTACCGCACAAACTTTTGATCAATCTTTATCTTCTACACCACATTTTACACTAATTGTTCCCCCATTTACAATACCAACGGCATCATCAAATGTTGTGTCTTCCTCTGTAGTCATTATAAAGTTAGAAATTGAGATTGTGGATGAGAGGTAAAAAAACATGTAAAAATGACTTGAAAAAAAAATGTTGATATTACTATCAGTGGTTTTTTTTATATTGTTTTGATTTGCTTTTTTTCAATGTTATTTATTTATGTGTATAGTTTTATTCCATCTCACAAGTGTTCGACTATAATTACAAAGACTTTCAAGAAAATGGTTAATTCTAAAGCTTTCTCTTGGAAGAAAGTTTTTGAATTGACAAAAGAGTCATATTTTAATGACTTTCAGGTAAAAAAAACATAACAAAAGAATTGAAACTTAATTATCTAATTACTTAACTTTTATGTTGGTTATTATTTAAGTAGTAAATAATTATATTCTTGTTGTTAATATAAATTCGTTTTTCATTTTTCTATTTATAGAATCACTACACATGGGCACCCAAATTTGATGGAAAGATAAAGTCATTATGGAAGATCAAAGCTGCTCAACAGTATTCGGAGTTTGTCTATAAATTAAAGAAAATGGAAGCAATGCCTGATTTTATATCCGAGGAAGACTGGCCCGAGTGGCTTAATTATTGGGAGGAGCTAGATGTGAAAAAAAAAATCAGATATTGCCAGCAAAAATCGATGAAGTGAGGTTGCTAGACTAGGTATAGGAATATGTCGACACACTGGAGGTTCATAGTCGAGCATTGAGCATGCTCGAGATTTTGTACAAATTTAAAATTCTAAAATATCTATATTTTGTGGTTGTCCTAATAGTCCAATAATTATAATCTCTGCATGGTATTAATAATTTTGTTAAATTTTTTTATTATTTGTTTTTTATGAATTAATTAAAACATATTCTAGGCTGGAGAATTGGGTCGAGATCCAAATTTTTATGAGATTTTCAAAGAATGCATGTGAAGAAAGTGGATGGTCAGTATGTTGACAATAATTCTTAGATGATTGCAGTAAGAAATTGTTATATTAATTAGAATTTATAAAACTACAGTACATTATGAAAATTATTTTGAAAGCAAACTATTTATTTTATTTTTTGTAAATCTAGAATAGTTTTTATCTCTATTTTATCTTAGGACCAAATGGAGGAACATGTGATAGCTACTCATCAACAAGTTGAGGGTTCTATGGATCTTCAACCAATTGACTATGATCCTATTTATTTGGAGACAATTGGTGGTCGAAAGTAGCAGCGAGTGTATGAAATCGACTCAAAGGGAGTGACATTTTGTTGTAGCAGTCATGCTTCTAATTTATTTATATCAGTAATGGTGGAAGAGGCAGTCAAACAACAAGCATTGGAAGCGAATGAACGTATTGTAGATATGGTGACCGAAATGAAAAAAAAGGATGAGCACATAACTAATTTGATGGAAGAAATGCAAGAAAATAAAAAAATTTTAAAAACAATGCAACAGTAGATGTCCTATATGGAGTCACAGTTAGCGACTTTGGCGCATCAGATAGCATTTCGAGATCCACCTATGAATCCTCACAGAAGAGGCTAGCATTCCCTACAAATTATGAGGATGATTGAGTATGAGAATTATTTCTGAACTAATATTTAATTTTGTCTATGTGTAGCAAATAATTATGATATTTTTTGGTAGGTTTCAATTTTTTTTATTCTGGATTTGTTCTTTCTTTTCCGATAAACCAAATTATGAATCTTTGTAGGACACATTATGTGAGAGAAAAGAAAAAATCCGGATTCAAAGCAATCAGACATTACCACGGTCCTTCCAATGCATGTGTCTCATATTTACCGATTTCAGCTTTATCAATAATAGGGCTAGTATATCTTATCTTTATTATTCTAAAAATATTTTATTTTTGCACTCTCTTTATCTCTAAACATAATTGCTGGACATCTTTTGGATTTTTGTTAAAGCCATATGATAATCAACTTTAATTTGTGTTTGTTCATGTCTATAATATTTGTATTTATATATTTGTGAATATGTTTTTGTGTCTCTGATTTTCTTGGGTAGAGTTTTAGCCTATAATAGGAAAGTAAAAATCTATTTTTAGTAGCGGCAGCAGCGGTAGCGATGGCAATGATGGCAGCAACGGCAGCAACGACATTGGTAAATGTAGAAGAAGCAGCGGTGGCGGTAGCAGTGGCAGCAGCGGCGGCGATGGTAGCGGCAGTGGCAGCAGCTGCGGCTGTGGTGGCTGAGGCAAGACCGGCAGCAGTGGTAGTAGTAGCATCATCGGCAGTGGTAGTGGTAGTGACAGCAGCAATAGCGGCGAGAGTAGAGGGAGCAGCATCAATGACAACAAATGCGGTATATACGTACGTATATAGTCAATATATACGTACAATTAATACTACATTAATTTATGTACATATATACTGAGTATATATATGTACTCAGTATATATGTACGCATAATACTTTAGTTTATATGTACAAATATTAAAGTAATATATGTACAATTGAAATGCTAGTATATATGTACATATATACTGCAGTAATATATATTTATTAAACATAGTTTTTTTTTATTTATTTTGAAATGATTTGGTGGTTTAAATTTCGTACAGATATGGTATCACATTGTTTTCCATACGAACCTTGTATAAGTGAAGACATATTTCAACAAACATGATGCACATTGTCTCGGACAGCATTTTCACTTTGAAAGTTAATGATCGGAGGAGCAAAAGAAGAGAGCAACGTCAATGCATTGATAGATTATACTTTATGCACAGTCGGTAGATACTTTGATTAATAAGATGTAATATATTTTTTATTATTTTATTGTTTTAGTTATTTAAAATATTATATTAGAATACGTTATTAAATGAATTTTTTTGTTTAATTTAAAATTTTCATTTATAGTTTCTGTTTTTATTAAATTTAATTTAAAAAAAATAAATTATTTAATTAAATTTTTGTGGAAACTGTATGATGATCAACTATAATTTTTGTTTGTTCATGTCTATAATAATTATTTTTATATATCAATTAATATGTTTGCATTTTTCCAAATTTTTTGGGTAGAGTTTTAGCCTATTATTGGTATGTAAAAGCCTATTATCTGCAGTGGTAGCCATGTCAGTGGTAGTAGCCGTGACATTGATGGTAGTGGCGGCAATGGTGCCAAAAGCTGCAATGGAGGTAGCGGCAGCAGTAGAGGTGGTAGTGGTTGTGGTGGCGTCGGTAGCGGCGGCAGCATTGGCAGCATCAGTAGTGATGGCAGTGTCTGCAGCGGAGGTAGTGGAGGAAGCAAAGGAAACGACAGCATCAGCGGCATCGGCAACGGCGATAGCGGCGGCATTGGCAGTGGCACCGGCAGCAATGGCGGAAGTGGCAGTGGCGGTAGCGGAAGCAGTAGTGGTAGTGGCGGCTGCACCGATAGTGGCGGTAGCACCTACAGCGGCGGTAGCACTAGCAGCAGCCACAGTAGGACCGGCAAGGGTGGCAGCGACAGCTAGAGCAGCAGGAATGGCAACAAATGTAGTATATACATATGTATATAGTCAGTATATATGTAAATATAATTCTGTAGTATTTTATATATACTGAGTATATATGTACTTGGCATATATGTACCCATAATACTATAATTTATATGTACAAATACTCCAGTAATATATCTACGAGGGAAATGCTAGTATATATGTATATTTTGCTGTAGTAATATATATTTAACAAAACATAGTTTTTTTTAAATTTATTTTGATTTGATTTAGTGGTTTAAATTTCTTACAGATGTGGTACCGCATTGTTCTCATTCGAAGCTTGTATAAGTGAATGTATTTTTCAATAGGCATGAAGCACCGTGGTCCAGACAGCTTTTTCACGGTAGAAAATTTGTGAACGGAGGAGCAGGGAGAGAGAAAGCAACATCAATGCATTGATAGATTATATTTTATACACCGTCGGTAGATACATTGATTAATAAGTTGTAATATAATTTTTGTTATTTTTTTAGTTATTTAAAATATTGTATTAGAATAAATTATTAAATGAATTTTTTTTGTTTAATTTAAAATTTTTATTTATAGTTTGTGTTTTTATTAAATTATTTAATTAAATTATTTAATTAAATTATTTAATATACAAATATTAAATTATTTAATTAAATTTTACGTTAAGATGTATTGGTAGGAGCGGTGCCATCGGAGGCAGCAGCAGCATCTGCACCGAAGGGGCGGTGGCCATGGCGGTAGCAGCGGCTACACCAGCAGCAACGTCAGCACCGGAAGTAGTGGTAGCACCGAAAGCAGCAGCAACACCGAAATCTATGGCAGCAATGGTAGAGGTGGCAATGGCAGTGGTGGCGGCGGTAGCAGCGGCGGGAGCAGCGGAAGTGACAGTTGCAGCATGCAGCGGCATCACCGGCAGCAACGATGGCAGCCGCCACAGCGGCCGGTGGTAGCAGTGGCCAGCAACGGTGTCAGCAACGGCGATAGGAGTAGTGGTATTGGTAGCGACAGCGACAACGATAGCAGTGGCAGGAGCAGTAGTGGGAGCAGCAGCAACCACACCAAATGAGTATATACGTACAAAAAAGTCAATATATACGTACATAAAATACTACTATATTTTATGTACGTATATACTGAGTATATTTGTACTCAGTTTATACGTACACATAATACTACTATTTTTATGTACATATACTGCAGTAATATATGTATAAGTGAAATGCTAGTATATATTTTTATATATACTACAAGATTATAGATGTATCAGAACATAACTTTTTTTTAAATTTGACTGGGTGGTTTATATTTCTTACAGATATGATACCGCATTGTTCCTCATACAAAGCTTCTATATGTGATGGGATTTTCACTAGACATTACGTGCCGTAACTCGAACAGCTTTGTCATAGTAGAAAGATGATGATCGTAGGAGCAGAGGGAGAGAAAGCAACGTCAATGAATTAATATATTATACTTTATGCACTGTCGGTAGATACATTGATGAATAAGATGAAATAAAATTTTGTTATTTTTTTTGTTTCAATTCTGTAAAATATTGAATTAGAATAAGATATTAAATGATTTTATTTTTTGTTTATTATAAAATATTTATAGTTTCAATTTTTATTCAATTTTGATATAAAAATATTAAAATATTTAATTTCAAATTTTAAAATAATTTATATTCTGAAATTAATTTTGAAATTAAAATATCTAGGGAAAAATACCTTGCTAAATTATCTAAGGGAAATTCCCTTGCTAATTTATCTAGGGAATTTTCCCTAGCTTATTTAGCTAGAGAAATATTTAAATTATCAATAGATTCTTCGTTGCTAAATTTATTTGGCTAGGGACTATATCCTTCGCTAAAATTTATAGACCAGCATTTTAACTAGGGAATCATTCATTGTTATTTTCATTTAGCGATGAAAAATCTCATTTATCTTGCTAATTTAGCTAGGGAATTTGCCTTTTTTAGCAAGGAATTTTTTCGACGCTAACTTTTTAGCGAGTGATACTTTGTGTCACTAAATTTTAGCAAGAAGCACTTTAGAAAGGGAACCGATCCATCGATAATCCGTCGCAACTAAAAATTTTTCGACCACTACTAAAAATAGAAAATGCCCATTTAGTTAGGTAATTTTCCCTAGCTATATGAGATTTTTCTTGTATTGATAGTTAGATAGATAAACAAATAAATTGATAAACTGATAGATAGATAGGTAAGTAGATATATAGAAATATAGAAATATTGATATATAGATAGAATGATAGAATAAAAAATAGATAGATCACTACTAAAATTTATGATAATACCGACAAAAATACCAAGCAAAAAATTTGGTCAGTAATTCTTGTCCATAACACGACCAGTTAGCGACCAAAAAATGGTATCGAAAAAAAATAAATTTTTCGACCAAATTTCCGATCAAATTTCCTACAAAATTTCTGACTAAGGACCAACCATAATTACCGACTAAATATTTATGGTCAGGAATTGATTTGTAGAGTAGTTATTAAATATATTACTCACTATTTAATGACATTTCATTATAATTGGTTGGTATAGTATTTTTTCAAATTATTTATAACTTCATACTTACCGATCAATTACCGATAAATTATTGACCATATATATTGGTCAGTAATTACTAAACAATTCACGACCTATTTAGAGATCCAAGTGGCGCATAAAAAAAATATTTCCGACCAAATTTCTGACCAACTATCGACCATTTATTACCCACCAAATATAATTGGTCGAAAATAAGATTTGTAAATTAGGAAGGAATTAGCAAAAAAACATTCCCAAAAGATTACAAACTATTTAACGACCAAAAATATATAACAATTAAAAATGGTCGGTATTGTGGTTATCCAATATATTAATAAGGTCGTAATTACTGACCAAATTACCGACAGAATATATAATTCGTTAATTACTGACCTTTTCACGACCAAATACTGACCATACATACCGACCAAATGTTTTTGGTTGGAAATTGATCGGTAAATTAGGATGGAAATAGCGAATAGATATTGTCGACAAATTACCGACTATTTAACGACCAAAAACATATTACCATTAAATTTAGTCGGTAAAGTGGACTTCCAAATACTTATAGATTTTTTCTGACCGACCGTTTACCGACCATAATTTTGGATGGTAATTCATTGTTTTAATTTTTTTTTATTTGAAAATCATTTGCTAAGTCATTAAAACCTAAAATCATCGAAACTCCGTAGTTTTTTCGAATCAGAGTCGACTGTAAGCACGAAATTAAAAAAAAATTGATCTTTCTTTTGAATCTAGGTAAGTTTTTCTTTGTTCTTCTCCTTCAAATTGCTTATACACATCTCTGTTTGTCTGAATATATAGATAGTTGAAATTTCATTTTTTCAGTATATTCGGTTATTAGGTTTTTTTCTCATCATAATTTCTTAATTTTTGCTTCAATTTCATTTAACCTAATATGATTTTGATTCGACACAATTAATTAAACTATAATTTTTCATTTTTTAAAAAAATTGTTCATCTACTATTTATATTTTTAGGGTTTTAGTGATTTTGATTTCAATTATATGATGTTTGCATCCAAATAATCTTAATGTTAATAGTTTATATTTATATAATCATATGACGTTATGTATAAATGTCAATACTTTAATATATATAATGCTTTATGTTAAATCAAACTTTTATTTAATATTAATCTTAAATGTCTATCATTGTATATTTAAACTTTTATACATTTATATAATCGTATGATATTATGTATGAATGTCTATACTTTAAATATAAATGTATTACATTATAAATACACATTGATATGTTTATATTAACATATAATGTTATATATAAATATTTATACATATGTATTAATTGTTTATAAATATCTATACAAAATTTACATTAACCTATCCATATATATATATATATATATATATATATATATATTTATTTATTTATTTATATATATATATATATATATATATATATATTTATTTATTTATATATATATATATAAATTATATAATATTAAATGATTATGCAATTTTGTAAATATTTATATTACATATTTTTTTAAATAAATATAAAATATTTATGATATTTATAAAATGTGGTATATATACTATATATTATTTATAAAAGTGTTACATATAAATATAATAATATTTAAGTAACATTTATAAAAAAATTTTATTTACAAATATTATATAGATACACGTGTTTAATTATATAATCATATGTCATTTTATATAAAAGTATTTATAAATTTATTTATAATAAAGTAAACTATTTTTATAACAATATTTATAATTTTGTATAACTAATTTGTAACTATATAATAATGTATAACTATATGTATAGTTCTATATAATTATATTTCTAAAAAATATATATTATATGCATACTAATATATAACTATATATTATTATATTTTACTAAAAGTATACATATATAAATGTTAATTATAATTATATCTTAAACTACATACATATTTATAACTATATGTGGATAACTATATATATAAATATATTTGTATAAATATGTAACACTTTATATAATTAAATATAACTATATTTGTAACTATATATACATATATGTATTCATATAATTAAATTAAAATATTTGCTTATAACGTTGTATATATTTATGTATAACTACTTATAACTACTTATATAAATATATCTATATATAACTATTTCTTTAATTATATATTACTATTGATAATTATATATATTATATGAATAAGAATATATTACTATAAATAATTGTATCTTACTATATGTATAACTATAAAAGCTTTATGCATATTAATATTTAAATCTATACTTAACAGCTTATATTTAATATTTATTTGTATATATTAGTATATGAAAAAGTATTTTACTATATCTATACCTATACATATCTATATGTATAATTATATAAAATTAAATGTACAAATATATAAACCTACATTTATAAATATATGTTTAACTATATGTGTAACTATATGTATAACAACATGTTACTATATTTATAATTACATGCATAACACCATATAACATTATGTTAAACTATATGTGGATAACTATATATAAATATATGTGTAACTAAATATATGTCTATATAATTATATATAACTATATTTGTAACTATATATACATATATGTATTAATATAATTAAAGCAAAATATTTTTTTATAACGTTGTTGATATTTATGTATAACTACTTATAACTACTTGTATGAATATAACTATATATAAATATATTTTTAATTATATATAACTATTTATAACTATATATATTATATGTAAAATAATATATAGCTATAAATAATTGTATCTTACTATATATATAATTTTAAAAGTTATATGCATAATTATATCTAAACAATAAATTTACAGCTTATATTTATTATATATTTGTATATAGTAGTATATAAAAAAGTATTTTACTATATCTATACCTATTCATTACTATATTTATAAATATATAAAATTAAATAAACAAATATATAAACCTACATGTAAAAATATATGTTTAACTATTTTTGTAACTATATGTATAACCACATGTAACTATATTTATAATTACATGTATAACAACACCCAACATTATTTTAAACTATATGTGTATAACTATATATAAATATTTGTATATCTAAATAAATTTCTATATAAATATATATAATAATATTTGGAACTATATATACACATATATATTAATATGATTAAAGCAACTAATTTTTTATAACATTGTTTATATTTATGTATAACTACTTATAACTACTTGAATGAATATATCTATATATAACTATATGTTTAATTATATATAACTATTTATAACTATATATATTATATGTAAAATAATATATATCTATAAATAATTGTATCTTATGATATGCATAGTTTAAAAGTTTTATGCACAATTATTTTTAAATATTAAATTTACAGCTTATATTTAATATATAATTGTATATAGTAGTATATAAAAAAGTATTTTACTATATCAATACATATACATATTTAATATAAACCTAATGGACATATTAGGAAGTTACTCATAGATAAGAACCAAATGATGATTTGGAGACATTTTAAGGTAAATATTACTACCGGAAAAATTTTTACATCTTTTATTTATTCTTTTGTTGACTGATTAAAAATTATTTATTTATAATTATACAAAGTTTACAAGTGGACACAACGAAAGGAGGCTGTCAAAAGTGTGTTATACAAATATGCTGTCAATTGGTATAAAGACATCGTGTACGAGATAAAAAATAAATGGTTGAAGAAGAAAGAAAAATTTTTGAGTGTCCTAGATCATGTTTTCAAGATTGGCTGAGTAGATGGGAAGATCCGGATTATAGGAAGAGGTGTGATAAACTGAAGGGTAATCATATCTCAGAGTAGGCTCGGGAGGGTAGTGGCATATCTACACACACTTGTGAATCTTGCTCTATGCGCGAGCACAAACATCGGTATTATTTCTATTTATACTTTTTATGTTTATTACATTGTGAAATGTGTTTAATTATGCTTAATTTTCATTTCTCATAAAGAAATTTATTTTCAATAGAATTAACGTATGTATTGTGTGTAATTATAGACACGCAAAGAGGGTAAGAAGCATAGTGTTCCTTGCTTATTCAGATACACGCACACAAATGCTCATGATGATCAGACTTTCATTGATCAGATATCTCATGCAGCAAATGTATGTTTCATTAAAAAAATTAATTTTTTTGTTTGAATATAAATTAAAATACTTGGCATACATTTTTAATAGGCAAGATATGAGAAAATATTAGCTGTTGTGACTCAAGTGTATTCCCAGTCTACTTTAGGTTCATGTGATGGTACAACAGGTAATTCTCATTCATTAGCTCCACCAGTTGATACGAATCAGATTTGGTATGCGACTGTTGATGGCAAGGAGAAGATGCCCATCAATGGTGTCAGTTTGTCGACATCATCATTCTACTCGCATAGATGACCAAACTATGAAGCTGAATTTTCAGGACCAGTTTCAAAATTGTTTTCGACGATGGATGAATATCAGTACGTGATGTGAAATATGATACAGTATCAGTTGATCAATACCGAGTGATGCATGATCGACTATGAGGATGATAGAAATGAGTTGCATATGCATTTTGACTGCCTTAGAAAAAAGTTTCAAGGAGGACTCCATTTCAACCCTAATGATCTACCTCGGATTGTCCAACGTAATGCTCCGGCTATAGCATCTACTCCATCACCTATAGCAAGACCTGCAGCAATTGCATCTGGACTAGCAGCAGCTGATATCTTTACCCCAATACCTGACATATCACCGTGTGGACCAAAAATGTCACAGCATAATGATTTTGAAACTATTTTAGATGATTGAGTCTATCACACACATTTTTTTCTATACCTTAAACTTTGATTTTGGATTTCATTTTTTTATTTTTTTTGATGTATTTAATATATATATGTAGTATATATAGTAGTTCGCTGGAGTTAATTGGATTTTTTTGTTGTTTTAACTGTATATGTTTCTACAGCAACTGCATCAAACTGGGTGTTTTTTGGATTTTATTTTTTTTGTGTTTTGTGTTCTAGTTTCTGCAGAAACTACCGCAAAACTGCAAAAAATAAAAATTTGGTCAGTAATTACCGATCGAATTGCAACCAAACTGACCAAAATTTTTTAGTATCAATGGTCGGTAAAATATCACCAATACTTTTGGAGATCAATTATCGACCAATGTTTTTAAAAGATTTTAGTCCATTTCTGGTCGCAATTATTTCGGTAATTTTTGACCATTTACCGACCAAGTGCTTTAGGTCGGAAAATGGTTGGAATTTAGTTGATAATTATTTGTCATTGAATTGTCTGTAAATGGTTGTTAATTACTGACCATTTGGGGACCATATACTGATCGAATTAATTTAGTCAGAAAATTGTCGGACAATAGTCGATAATTGTTTGTTGGTAGAGGATCGGTAAATGGTTGATAATTTACTAGCTGATTGATTTTTTGTTGGTATTTGGTTGGTATTTGGGTTACCGACCAAAAAACACCTAATCACCGACCAAATAATTTCTTGGTAATTCGGTGAATTTTAGTAGTGGATAAATAAACATATAGATAGATAGCTACAAATATAGATAGATAGACAGTAATATAGATAGACAGATAGATAGATAATTTGCAGGTAGACAAATAAACATATAGAATGAAAGATAGATAGATAGATTGATTGATTGATAGATAAATAGATTCATTCATAGATAGTCACTTTGATAGAATGACAAATAGAATGATAGACAAATTGATAAAAAAATAAATAGATAAATAGGTACATAGATAGATATATAGATGAATAGAAGGATAGAAGAAAAGATGCATAGATGGATAGATGGTTAGATGGTTAGATGGATAGATAGAAAGATGGATAGAAGGATAGATAGAAAGATGGATAAATGGATAGATGCTTAGATTGATAGATGGTTCGATATATAAATAAAAAGATGGATAGATGGGTCGATGGATAGATAGAAAGATGCTTAGATGGATAGGTGGATGGATAGATGGATAGTTTGAAAGAAGGATAGAAGGATAGATGGATAGATGGAAAAATGTATAGATGGATAGCTAGATAGGGGGATAGATGGATAGATGCATATATGGATAGTTGGATAGATAGATAGATGTATATTGATAGATAGATAGTTAGTTAAAAGGATATATGGATAGATGGTTAGATGGATAGATGAATATATCGATAGATGTATAGATGGTTAGATGGATATATGGATAGATAGATGAATAGATAGATAGATAAACAAATAGATAGATAGATGTACAAATAGATATATAAATAGATCGATAGATAGAAAGACATATAAACAAATAGATATTTAGATAGATAGATAGATAAACAAGTAGATCTATATATAATTAGATAGATAAATAGGTAGATAATTAGATAAATATATAAATAGATAAAAAGAAAGAAAGAAAGAAAGATAGATAGATAAATAGAAAGATAAATAACTGGATAGATAGACATATAGATAAATAGAAAGATAGTTAGACAGATAGATAGATAGATTGATAGATAAAAAGGTAAATAGATAGAGAGAGTTTGTTAGATAGTTAGATAGAATGATATGTAGAGAGAGATAGATTGATAGATTGATAGCTAGCTAGATAGATAAATATACAAATAAATAGATTAATAGATAGATAGATATATATACATATATATATATATATATATAGATTGATAGATATATAGATAGATAGAAAGATATATCGATAGATAGATAGATAGACAAATAGATAGGTATATAGATAGATACTTAGATAGAGAGATAAATAGATAATTAGATAGATGGAGAGATTAATAGATAGATAGAGAGATGGATAGATATAGATAAATTGATAGATTGATATACAAATTGATAGTTAGATAGATAGATAATTAGATAGAATGATTGATAAATAATATAATTAGATAGATAGATATATTTATTAATTGATAGATAGATATATATATATATATATATATATATATATATATAGATAAATAAAAAAATAGATAGATGGATAGATAGATAAATAGATCGATAAATAGATATATAGATATATAAATAGATAAATAGATAGATAGATAGACTAATACACAAATAGCCAGATAGATGGATAGATAGATAGATAGACAATAGACATATAGATAGATAGACATTTCAATAGATATATAGTTATATATATAGACAGATAGATAGAAAGACAGATAGAAAGATAGACGGATAAAAAAAATAGATAAATACATAGATATACAGATAGATAGATAAATAGATAACTTGATAGAGAGTTAGATAGATAGACATATATATAGATTGATAGATATATATATATATATATATATATATATATATATATATATATATATATATATAGATAGATACACATATAGACAAATAAATAAACTTATAGACATTTAGATAAAAAGACCAATAGGAATTTACACAGATAAAGATAGAGAAAGATAAATCAATAGACAGATAGAAAGACAAACAAATAGATAGTTAGATAGATAGATAGACAGATAGACACAAAGATAGATAGATAAATATATAGATAGAGAGATAGATAGATATACAGATAGATAGATAATTAGTTAGAAAGAAAGATAGATATATACATAGAGAGACAACTAGATAGATAGATATATAGACAGATATACAAATAGACAAATAGATATATAAATTAATAATATATTGATAGATAGATAGATAGATGGATTGGTAGAGAGATAAATAAATAGATAGAAAGATAGATTGATAGACAAATAGATAGATAGATGAATAGAAAAATAGACAAATAAATAAATAAATATATAATAGATATTTAGATAAATAGACAAATAGATATATAGATCGATAGATAGATAGATAGAAAGACATATTGATAGATATATAGATAAAGAAATATATAGATATATAGACAACTAGATAAATAATCATATAGATAGATAGGTTGATAGACAAGTAGTCAAATAGATAGATATAGATAGATAGATTGATTGATATATAGATGCTTAAATACACAGATATATATATATATATATATATATATATATATATATATATAAAGGTGTCAACTGGGCCGGGCCATCTAGGCATGACACGAGGCACAACATGATTAGACCATGCTTGGGCTAGCCTGGCACTGGAATTTTCTCTGCCCGGGCCCATGTCGTGCTTGGCCACGGCACCAATCATGCCGTGCCGAGGACAACTGGACCTCGTGCCATCCCTGACCTGGCATAGTTTAGTGGCCCGTGGGATGACCCCCCAGCTTGGGACATGTCCTGCACCCCACCCCATCGCTAGAGTATAACCATTCAGATAGAGAAAATGCTTGGGTACATGTCCGATTCCACTCTGACCCTACCTGCGGTCCCGCCCTATCCGAATCCCCCCCCCAATGGTTAAAAAAATTAAAATTTAAATATCAGCCATTATATTTTGCCTCCAACAGCTAGGGGATAGAATCCGATGGCTCTCATGATTCTACCCCCTAAAATTCAATAAAAATGAAAAAAACATAAAAATTATTTTTAAAAAAAAAAAAATTTAATCTATAAAATCCCCCCACCCACCTCTCAATAACATTTATGTTTTTCATAAACTTTTATTCTCACTCTCTCAAAATTCTTTCAAAGCTCTTTCTATTCTTTCTCTCGGGACTCGGGATTTCATCATTCGGCTCGGCTTTTGGGGACTCTCAACTCAAGTTTGGAAGTTTGAACTAGACTGTGGTACACCGTGCACATGATCTACCTCACTATGTTATGGGCATTTTAAGTTTTTTATGATTACTTTCTCTCTCTCTCTAATCTGAAAATCTAAAATCTTTCATCTAGGCTCTACCTCCTGTTTAACAAAAATCCAAAAAATTGAATAATACCAATGAAACATATATATATATATATATATATATATACACACACAATTAGATAGCCAGATAGAAAAATAGACAGATAGGCATACATATAAATATATAGATAGACAAATAAATAGAAAGACATTGAAAGATAGAAAGAATGAAAAATAGATAATACAATAAAAATTCCAAATAAATAGAAAAAATTCCCTAGCTAAATGGGATTTTTCCGTCACTAAAGTGGAATAACGACCAATTAATGATGGAACCTTTCCCATGCTAAAGTTCTCATCACTAAAAATTAACTCAGGAAAAATTCCCTAGCTAAAATATATTAGCTATGAACAATCCCCTAGCTAAATTGAATAAAATCTAAAAACAAAAACTTTATATGATAATGTATAATTAACAAAAATTAAAATTTGTTAATAAATCATTCTGATACAATATTTTACATAGTTAAAACAAAAACATAACAAAATTGTATTATATCTTTTTCATCAATGTATCTAAAAATAGTCTATAAAGTATAATCTATCCATGAAATTGATGTTTCTTAATCTCTCCTAGCTCCTCTGATCACTATCTTTCTGCTGCAACAAAGCTGTCCTAGTCACGGCACGTCATGTCTAGTGAAACATTTCTTCACTTCTACAAGCTTCATATGGGGAACATTGTTGTACCATATCAGTACGAAAATTAAACTAGTTAATAAAATCAAAATAAATAAATAATAAAAGTTATATTTTGATAATTATTAAATACTACAGTGTATATGTACATATATACTAGCATTTTACTAGTTACATAGAATACTACATATTATATGTACATATATATGTATGTATATATTTACATATAATACTATAGTATTATATTTACATATAATACTATAGTATTATATTTACATATATATGTACGTATGTACTATAGTATTATACGTACATATATATGTACATATATCCTATTGTATACTATAGTATGTACATAAATACTATAGTATCAAAACAAAACTTTTGATAAATGTACATATATACTATAGTTTATATGTAGTACATACTACAATATATAATTTAGTTTATATACTATAGTATATTTTGTAGTATTTATGCTACTTTATATTCTATAGTATATATACTCAGTATATATGTACATTTATCAAAAGTTATGTTTTGATACTATTTTGATACTATAGTATATACTGTAGTATATATGTACATATATACTGAGTATATATTACTATAGTATATATGTACATATATACTATAGTATATATGAACTTATATACTAAAGTATATATTTACATATAATACTATAGTATATATGTACATATATACTACAGTATTATATGTACATATATGTAATCACATAACCTCATATGGTATATAACTACAAGAAATTACTATTATCCCATTTATACTTCACAAAGATGGCACAAAACTTTACTATCAACATAAATAAGAAATACAAAAATTATTTAAATTTACGAAAATATGTCTGAAAACTTTTAGAGGAAAACCTGGAAGACAAGCCATGAGCCAGGCTCTGCCCTGCCACCCCCCATAGCTCCATGCTTCCGTGCGGCTTTCTTAGAACATTTCTTTTCCTCTCCTTGTGCTTGCTTCAATCATTTTGATTACTTAGCTTCATTGTATTAGTCCATCAACCCTGTAGCTTCTATTTCCATATGGTTCCTCTCTTGGTTCGGAGCAAGGAATCTCAATTTGTTGTTAATGTCAAAGTAACTACAGAACAATTCAATATGCAATCCATAAAAATAATATGCACTACATAAAAAGAAATTTGGATCTGCGTGGGACCAGAATTTTTTTGATCATCTCGCAACTTTAGAAGTTAACATGCTATTCCCAGCATTAGGAGGACAAGACAATCATTTTATATACCTATAATAGGCTAAAATTCTACCCAAAATATTCGAGTACATACAAACATATTCACTGATATATAAAAAAAGTTATTATAGACATGAACAAACATGAATTTGAGTTGATAGTCATATTACTTCAATAGATATCTAAAAGATTGCTAGCAATGATGTTTAGAATGAGAGAGTGTGTGTATGAAACAATAAAATGTTTTAGAAATAATGAAGATAATAGAAGCTCGACCTCCTTTTGATCTTGCTGAGATAAGTAAAATGGGACACATCCATAGGAAGTACGGTGACAATGTCTAAAGGCTTTGAATCATAATTTTTTTGTGTTTCACATCAGATGTCCTGCAAGGATTCATGATTAGGTTAATTGGCAAAGCAAAGAACAAAATCAAAATAAAGAAAAATGATACATCCAAAAAAATCTCATCCTATTTAGCAACACAAACAAAAATAAAAAATAGTTCAGAAATAATTCTGATACAAAAACATCCTCATCATTAGTTGGTACATTTGTGCTAGCCTCTCCTTTACGGTTTTGAAGCTGGATCGCAAAATGCTATCTGTCATGTCAAATCTGCTAACTATGATTCCATATAGGATATCTACTGTTGCATTAAATTCTTAATTTATTTCATCTCATTATTTATTTCTTTCATCTCATTATTCATTTCTTTAATTTCTTGCATATCTTTGTCCAAATGATTAATCTTCTCATCCTTCTCTTCTTTCATTTCCAACATTTCTTCCTTCAAATGAGAAATCTGCTCATCCATCTCTTTCATTTTAGTCTCCATAACTTCAAATTGTTCATTTGTTTCCATTACTAGTTGTTCTACCACCTCATCCACCATTGATGTGACAGATGAATTAGAAGCATGACTACAACAACAAAATGCCACTCCTTCGAACTGATGCCATACACTCGTTGCTTCTTATGACCTTCTATAGCCTCCAAATAGATAAAATCATAGTCAATTAGTTGAAGATGTATAGAAGCCTCAACTTGTTGAGAAGCAACTATCACACGTTCATCCATGAGTTCCTGTGATAAAATAAAGATAAATACTATTCTTGATATACATAAAATAAATTTAATATTTTGCATTCCGAACAACTTTAAAAATTTATCGTAATATTATAAAATTTTATTAATATAACAAATTCTTATTGTAATCATCTGAGACTAGTCAACAAACTAACCATCCACTTTCTTCACATGTATCTTCCTGAAAATCTTATTAAAATTGGATCTCGACCCAATTCTCCAACCTTGAGTATGTATTTATTAAGTCAAAAAATAACAAATGTTAAACATTAATAAAACCATGCACAAATTTGATTTATTTGGATTATTAGGACAACCACTAAATATATAGATGTTTTAAAGTATAAAATTTTACTAAATTTCAAGCATGCTCAATACTCAACTTTGACCCTCCTGTGTGGCAAGCAAAGTCTTTGATTTTAATATTATAATATAATTATAATATTTTAATTATCGACATCACTATCATCCTCCAATGTATCTTTTGACATTCCATCTAATTCTGATGGAAGTTCTAACTCATATTTAGATAGAAATTGATCATCTTCAATTTCTATTAGGCCACCATTTGAATCACATAAATTTTTTAGATCTTTATTTACATGCAAAGGCTCACTATTATTTACATTATCTTTTTAGAATATTAGTGCATTAGTTAAGTTTATACTTCTTTTTTGAGATGTTGGTACTTTAAAATTGATAGAGCTTCAATTTTGTAAATCACCCACCAGTCACTCTTATCACGTGATAAACTCAGATATGTATAATACTATACTTAAGTGGCTTGAACTGCCATAATAAATGGCCCATATCGATTCTATCTATATTTATGGTTAACATCCACTAGCTTATAATCTGAATGAATCTTTGTACCCACATTTCATTTAGGATCAAACCACTCGCACTTTAATAATACAATCTTGTTATTTTTAAGTCCAGGATACTCCAACTAATAACTTCTATGAGTTGACCTTAAAAATCAATCTCATCTTTTCTATAACTGGAGCCTTTAATGGATACATCACTATTCATTATTGTTTTAGAAGAACCATATCTGATTGTGTGAAAATTATATCCATTGACAAAATATTCAGGATAGGTTGTCACATATCTAAACAATCCTTTACTTAGATTTTGAATGAAAATATTAAAATCTCCATTTAAAGGATCATTGGTCTATTGCATAAATTAAACAAATGATGTTAACAAATAAAAGATACTAATAAATTAAATAATTCAAAAAATTAAAACTTAATAATTCTCACATAGTTTTTGAACAAATTCGCAAATTATATTTCTAGCATATAATCGACCTCATTACTGATGTTTGCCTATTTTTTAACTGTTCATCAAAAATACTGCACAAATATAAAAATAGGGACAAAAAAGTATATCAATTTTTAATTATTCCTATTAAGGACAAAATTAAACTATGATTAAACCTGTAAACATTTTGGCTATACATACTCAATATATGGTGCAACCTCTTCAATTGTATTACATCTTTTCTTTGCTCTTCCAAATGCTCTTCCAGGGTGCTTGAAGATAGATCACTTGTCTACAGAATCATCTTCAATCAGCACATGAGCTTCATCATTCCGAGGCACATATCTATTCTTTGTATTGACATGATCCTCAAAATAATAAGAACAAAATGATGATTCTTTTTCTACTAAACATGCATTGAAATTGAACCTTCAACTTTTGCTTTGTTTCTAACATTCAATTTCAACTAACGTAGATGCCTACAACCATAATGTTAGGTTTCAATTATATTAAATTACAATATTACTGTATGTTTGAAATAATAAAACATAGCTACTCATATGTATTTACCTCTCAAAAGGATAAATCCACCTGCATTGCATTGGCCCTACAATCCTTACTTCATATGTCAAATGGATTGGTAAATGCTTCATTGAGTCAAAAATGTTCAATGGGAATATCCTTTCAAGCTTACAAAGAATAAATGGTATGTCATTCTCCAGCCTCACCATGTCATCTATTTTGATCGTGGTTGTAGTTAGCTGTTTGAAGAATAAACTAAGTTCTACAAGGACCTTCCAAACACTTAGAAGAAGTAATTCACATAATGCAATTAGTATTTAATCTTTGAATAAATACATGATAGTCATGACTTTTCATTCCAAATAATTTATGATTTTTTATATCAACACATCTACCCATATTTGATACATATCCATCAGGAAATTT
>JAREIK010003480.1:85881-118603 GCA_029783825.1 Sapria himalayana
AGATAGATAGACACATAAATAGATATATAGATAGACAAATTAAAATATAGAAAGAAAGATAAATAGACCTATAGAAAGATAGACAAATAGTTAGATTGATTGATTGATGAAAAGTTAAATAGATAAATAAATAGATAGACAAATTAGTAAATTGACAGACAGATAAATAGATTGATAGATATAGACAGATACAAAAATAGGTAGAAAAATATGGAGACATTTAGACTTATAAACTAAATGACTGATAGACTAATAGACTAATAAATAGTTGAATATGTAGACATATAAAAAGAAAAATTTATATAGAAATAGATAGTTAGATAGATAGATAGATATATAGATAGATAGATAGAATGATTTGGAATGATAGATTGATAGACTCATAGACATAAAGATAGTTAGATAGATAAATAGATAGAAAGATAGATAGTTACATAGATATATAGATTTAAACTTAGACATATATAAAAATAGATAGATAGATAGATAGGTAGACATATAGAAATATAGATCAATAGAAAGAAAGAAATGGAAATAGATATATATTTAGTTAGAGAGATCTATATACATATAGATAGATAGATAGGTAGACAAATATATAGTCAAATAGATTAATAGATAGATAGTCAGATAAAAATATAGATAGATAGTTAGTTAGATATATAAATAGTCATATAAGAAGATAGGTAGATATATAGAAGGATATATAGATATATAGATATATAAATATATACACAAATATATAGATAAATAGATAAACAATAAAATATTTAGAAAGATATAAAGTTAGATATATAGAGAGATAGATAGATAGATAGATATATAGATAAACAAATAATATATACATAGAGAGAATAATAGATGGACATATAGACAGGCAGAATCATAGATAGATAGATATATTGATATATTGATAGATAGATCGATAGACAGATAGACAAATATATAGATTCAAATATAGATATATAGTTAGAATTATAGATATACAAATAGCAGAATAGATAGATAGGTAGAAAAATAGACAGACAGATAGATATATAGATATACAAATAGATAGATAGATAGACTGATAGATAGATAGATAGGTAGATAGATAAATAAATAGATTGATAGATAAACACATAAAAACATCGACAGATAGAAAAGAGAGACAAAAAAATAGAATCATACATAGATAGATATATTTCTAGATAGATAGTTAGATAGATAAACAAACATAAGATAGATAGATAAACAAATAAACAAATAGACATATAGAGAGATAGATGATTATACTAATAGGCAACTAGATAGTTTGATAGATAGACAGATAGATAAATAGATAGATATAAAATTTTATAGTTAGACAATTAGATAGATAGACGGATAGACATATAGACATATATATAGATTTTTAAATTAAAGATTGATAGACAGATAGATAAACAAATATATAAGTCAACAAATAAATAGATAGAAAAATACAGAGATATGCAGATAGCCACATAGATAGACATATAGATAGATAAATAGACAGATAGATTGACATACAGATAGACAAATAGACAGATAGATATTTAAATTGATAAGAAAATAAATAGATAGGTAGATAGAAAAATAAATAGATAGATAGGTAGATAGAAAAATAAATAGGTAGATACGTAGACAGATAGATATAAAGATAGACTAATAGATCGATAGATATATCTTTAGTTAGTTAGTAAATTAGAAAGATTGAAATATAAACAAATAGATAGATTGATAAATTAATAGATTGATAAATAGACAAATAGATACATAGACAGATATACAAAAAATACAAAAAGAAAGTTAGACATATATATAGATATATAGACAATGAGATAGACATATAGATAGTTATACAAATTGATAGATAGACAAATATATAATTCAATAGATACATTGATGGATAGATTCATAGACTTATAGATTGATAGATTAATAGATAGATATATAGATATTTATAGATAGATAGATAGATAGATTTGCAGATAGATAGATAGACAAACAGATTGATAGATAAATAGATTGACAAATAGATAGATACACAAATAAATAGATAAACATATAGATAGATATATAGACAGATAGACAAATAAACATATAGATAGATAGACAGATTGATGAATAGATAGATAGATGGATAGATGGATAAAAAGATAGATGGATATACAACTATATAGATATATAGACTTATAGTTTGATAGACTAATGGAATGATAAAGAAAAAGATAGATATAAAGATAGGTAGATTTAGTAGATAGATAAATAGACAAATAAATAGATAAATAGACTGATAGATAGACATATTGACAAATATATAGATACACATATAGATTGATAGACATATAAATAGATCTATAGACAGACAGATAGATAAATAGATATATATATAGTTAGATAGATAGATAGATATGCAGATCGATAGACAAATAGATACGCAGATAGATATACAGATATATAGACAAATAGATAGAAATATAGATACACAAATAAATATAATAAAAGATAGACAGACATATAGAAAGATAAGTAGATAGACTGATAAATAGACAAATAGACATAGAGATATATAAACAGATAGAAAGTTAAATAGACATATAGAAATACAGAGAGATAAATAGATAGATAGATGGAAAGATAGATAGAAAGATAGATAAAAATATAGATAGACAGATAGATATGCAGATAGACAAACAATAAATAGTCAAATAGAAAGTCAATTAAAAAGACTCATAGACCGACAGTTAAACAAATAGGAAGACAAATAGATAGACGGATATATGGATGGATAGGTAGACAAATAGATATACATATAGATCGTTATATAGATAGATAGAAAGATGGATAGATAGATACATAGATAGATAGATGAATAAATAGATAGTAAGATAGATAGATATATATATATATATATATATATATATATATATATATATATATATATATATATATATATATATATTTATATTTATATAGGAAGATACATAGATTGATAGATAGGCAGATAGATAGATAGGTAAATAGTTAGAATAATAGATTGATAGACAGATTGATAATAAGAATAATAGATAGATTGATAGACATATTTTAAGACAAATTGATAGATAGATAGATTGATTGAATGATTGATAGAAAGATAGATAGATAGATAGACATACAGATAGATTAATAAATAAATAAATAAATAAATAAATAAATATATATATATATATATATAAAGATAGACAGACAGATAGATAAATAAATATGTAGAAGGATAGTTAGATAGACATATAGATATGCAGATTGATATATAGATAGATAAACATATAGATGAAAAAAAAGATATATAGATAGATAAAAAGATAGATAGATAGATAGATATATAGATAAATAGATAGATAAATATATTGATAGACAAATAGATTGATAAATATATAGACAAATAGATTGATAAATATATAGACAAATAGATTTATAAATATATAGACAAATAGATAGATAGATTAATAGATAGATTGAAAAATAGAAAGAAATATATAAAGACAGACAAATAAGATAGAAAAATAGATAAACATATTAATAGAAAGATATATAGACATATAGATAGATATATAGATATAAAGATAGATAGACAAATATATAGTTATATAGAGAGATAGATAGACAAATAGATAGATCTATATATAGATAGATGGAAAGACATTTAGATATAAAATATAAATTGATAGATATATAGATAGATTGATAGAAAGATATATAATCAGATAGATAGACAAATATATAGACAAATATATAGAGAGAAAGATATATAGATAGACAAATAGATAGACAAATAAATAGATGGAGAAATATATAGATAGACAGAAAGATTAATATATAGATAAATATATAGATAGATTAATTGATTGAATGATAGACACATAGACATATCAATATAGATAGATAGATAATTAGAAAAATAAATGTATAAACAAATAAATTGATTGATAGATAGATTTATAGATAGTTAGTTAGATAGATAGATAAACAAATAGATAGACTGTAAGACAGATAGAGAGATAGATAGATATACATATAGATAGTTAGATAGATAGATAGATAGATAGATAGACAAATAGATAGATAGATAGATAATAAAATAATTAGACAGAAAGAAAGATAGAGAGATAAACAGATATATAGATTGATAGATAGTTAAATTGACAGATAGACACATATATAGATAGATTGATAGATTGATAGATTGATAGATTGATAGTTAGATAGAAAGATATAAAGAGAGAAAGATAGATAGATAAATAGACAGATATATAGATCAATAGATAAACAAATAAATAGACAGAAAGATAGACATATAGATAAATATATCAATAGATAGAATGATAGGTAGACATATTGATTGATAGATAGAAAAATAGGGAGATAGATAGTCTGGTTGATAGATAGATTGATTGATACATTTATAGATAGATTGATAAATAGATTGATAGACAGATTGATAGACAAATTGATAGATAGATTAATAGATATATTGATAGAAAGATAAATTGATAAATAGATATATAGATTGATATATAGATAAACACTTATATAGATAGATAGATAGAAACATATATCGACATATAGATAGATAGACTATAAGAAAGATAGGTAGGTAAATAGATTGACAGATAGATAGACATATATAAAAATAATGATAGATAGATAGACAGATAGATTAATTGATAGCCATATTGATCGATTGATATATAAACAGATAGATAGTTAGATAGAAAGATAGAAAGATAGAAAGATAGATAAACAAATAGATAGATAGATAGATAGATAAATAGATAGAAAAATAGATATACAGATATAAAGATAGATAGATATATAAATAGATAGAAAAACATATAAATATACAGATATATTGATTGATATATATATATATATATATATATCGACTAATAGATAGATAGAAAGATAGAGATAGAGATAAAAAAATTATTTGATAGATAGATAGATAAATAGTTAAATAGATAGATAAATAGATAGATAGATATAGAGATAGATAGATGAGATAGATAGACGGATAGGTATACAAATAATAATACAAATAGATAGATAGATAGATAAAGTATAGATAGATAGATAAAAGATAGATAGATAGATATATAGATAGACACATAGATAGTTTGATAGATAGACAGACATATAGATAGATAGATAAATAGAATGATAGATAGATAAATATATTGATACACATACAAATAGACACACAGATAGACACATAGATAGATATATAGATAGACATATAGAAATGCAAATAGATAGATATATAGGAATATAGTTAAAGAGTTAAATATCAAATACAAATAGTTAGATAGATAGATAGACAAATAGATAAATAGATAAATAGATATATATATATATATATATATATATATATATATATATATAAATATAGATAGACATAAAAATAAATATATAGATAGATAGACAAATAGATAGAAAGATTCACAGACAAATTGACACAAAGTTAGGTAGATAGATAGATAGATAAAAAGATAGACAGATTAACAGTCATATAAATAGATAGATAGATAGTTAATTAGATAAACATATAGATAGACACATAGATAGATAATTAGATTGCCAAATATAAAAGCAAATAGATAGATATATATTAATATAGATAAAGAGTTAGATATCAATACAAATTGATAGATAGATAGATAGACTTAAAAATAGACATATAGATAGACAGATAAATAGATAGAAAGAATCACAGACAAATTGACACAAAGTTAGGTAGATAGATAGATAGATAAAAAGATAGACAGATAGACAGTCATATAAATAGATAGATAGATAGATAATCAGATAAATAGAAAGATAGACACATAGATAAACACATAGATAAATAGATAAACACAGACCGACATACAGACAAATATATAGATCGAAAGATAGATTCAAAGATAGATAGACAAGTAGATAGACAAACAAATAGATAGACATATACAAAGATAGATAGAAAGGTAGATATAATTACATATAGATAGAGTGATAGATAGATAGTTAAATAGATATATAGATAGTCAAATAGACAGAGAAAAATAAAGATATTTAGACATATAGACAGCAAGCTAGTTAGACAGATTAATAGAAAAATAGATATATAGATAGATAAATATATATACTGATAGATAGTCACAAAAAAAGATAGATTGATAGTAGATGCACAGATAGATAGACATATAAATAGGTAGATAGTGATAAAATAGATAGACAGATAGACATACATGTTGACAAATAGATAGATAGAAAGATAAACAAGCATATATAAAGATAGATAGATACAAAATATAGAATAAAAATAATTAGACAAATAGATAATACAAAAAAAATTATATAAATAAGGACTAAAATAACTTTTTTTATGATGTATTAATTTTTAAAAAAAGTATATAAAAAATTTTTTTAAACTTTTTAATTAAGAAACTTTAAAATTTGTATTAAAGTAACATTACATAATTAATTCATAAATATAATAATTTTTTTCAATATTTTAAAAATTAAATTAACATACACTAAAATTTCTACTAATATAAATGTAAAATTATTATTTGTATTATAAAATAAAAAATATATTCAAAAATATTTGAATTGACAAATAAACTTATAAATATTAATATTATTATAAGTATTAAAAAATTTTATGATTATAGGAAACTTTTAAAAAAATATTAATACAAAATTTAAAAATCTTGAAATATAACAAAAATATAAATTTTTTTAATAAAGTTAAAAAAAAATAAATTAATATTTTAAATTAAATACATAAATGTTTGCTCCTACTAAAATTTATAAGAATTAAACAATTGAGTAATATTTTTACTATTAATTTTTAATATTAAGTCTTTATTATAATAATAAATATAACTTTTTTTAATTATTTTCTCTCTTTAAGTAATTTTTTGAATTTAAAAATTATTAATGATATCAAATAATATGAAATTTTATGCCTTTAAAATTATTTCATATTATCATCATAAAAATTAATATGAATTCTTAAAAATTTATAACCATAAAATATAAATGTTTATATATTTTTTAACATTAAGAGTATTTATAACTCTTATGAGAGTGGCTAGAAGAAAAACCATCTTTTCATGTAAGTCTTATTATATGAAGTTTGTTAATTTTGTAGCTATTTGATATTTTTTTTATAAAGCTAAACATATATATATTTTTTAAATTATTTATATATTTATTGTTTAATTAATATTATAAAAAAAATTATAAGGTTTTTGTTTTTCATGTCTACCTTGTTACATGCACATTAATTTTATTGAAAAATTTTTGATAGTAAATAAAATAAATGAGTCCTTTTGTATTATATATATATATATAGTTTATTTATTGTTTTAATTATTAAAAATATAAATATTTTTGTAATATATATATATTCACTTGTTGTCGAGTCTGGAGAGACAGCTTTAACAAGTGAAGCACAAGTCCTTCGCACTCCACCATTTATCTCTCGACACCGACACAACAAAACTTAATCGAAGATAAATGATAATTTGTTATTGGTTTGAGGTATGGTAAATACCCTAATTCTTCATTGATTATCTTAATGCAAGCATGTGCGTTTTGATTCTATTTTTTTTTACTGAAATTCTTCTTCATAAATCACCATTATATGCTTGGATTGCTTATATAAACTTATTCGTATACACACTTCATTCATTTGTGATATAATGCATTATAAAAGTGTGGATGTTGATGGTGCACAGTAGGTATGCCGACTTGATATCTACATCAATATACATAACTATATATAAACAGCATACATAAACAGAATACATAAACATATGTGTATTTTATATAAGTGCATTTAAAAATAACTATACATCAATATGCATGTGTGATATAATTCGAATTTCTTATATAAGTGTATTTTACTATATCTATAATTATAAAAATGGTATACATAAACATAACTATATATAAATATAACAACATATATTTAATATACATATGTATTGATATATAACTATATATAAATGTATTTAACAATATGTATATCAACATATTACTATATATAAATGTGTTTATCTACATTAATATACATAACTATTTATAAGCATTATACATAAATAGTATAAGGTATGCCAACTTGATATCTACATCAATATACATACCTATATATAAACAGTATACATAAATAGTATACATAAACATAAGTGTATTTTATATTAAACATAACTATACATCAATATGCATGAGTGATATACTTTGAATTTCTTATATAAGTGTATTTTACTATATCTATAATTATAAAAATGGTATACATAAACATAACTATATATAAATATAACAACATATATTTAATATACATATATATTGATATATAACTATATATAAATGTATTTAACAATATGTATATCAACATATTACTATATATAAATGTGTTTATCTACATTAATATACATAACTATTTATAAGCATTATACATAAATAGTATAAGGTATGCCAACTTGATATCTACATCAATATACATAACTATATATAAACAGTATACATAAATAGTATACATAAACATAAGTGTATTTTATATTAAACATAACTATACATCAATATGCATGAGTGATATACTTTGAATTTCTTATATAAGTGTATTTTACTATATCTATAACTATAAAAATAGTATACATAAACATAACTATATATAAATATAACAATGTATATTTAATATATATATATATATATATATATATAACTATATATAAATGTATTTAACAATATGTATATCAACATATTACTATATATAAATATATTTATCTACATTAATATACATAACTACATATAAACACAATACATAAACAGAATACATAAATAGTATAAGGTATGCCGACTTGATATCTACATCAATATACATTACTTTATATAAATAGTATACATAAACTTAAGTGTATTTTATATAAGTGTATTTAAACATAACTATACATCAATATGTATGTGTGATATAATTCGAATTTCTTATATAAGTGTATTTTACTATATCTATAGCTATAAAAATCATATACATAAACATAACTATATATAAATATAACAACATATATTTAATATACATATATATATAGATCTATAATTATATATAAATGTATTTAACAATATGTATATTAACATATTACTATATATAAATGTCTTTATCTATATTAACACCTATACATAGCCATATGTCTAATTATAATTAATTACATGAAAAAATACATATAACTACATCTACATGTATATCTACAAGCTTAATAAATTTAATATCCATTCATATCATTCATCTCATTCATACAAGTTTTATTTGGATATTGTATAAATCATTATCATTTTCCCATATATTTTAGGAACTTAAATTTAATTTTTTCAATCTTAATTGTTTTTTATTGTATTTTTATATGTGTGTATAAATCATTATGATTTAATATGTTTAGGGTTTGCATTTTTGTTTTACTTAATATCATTTAACTAAAATTGATTTCTAATAAAATGTTCATTTGTTAAAATTCATTTTGTAAATTTAAAAACAAATAAAAATATGGTTGTGTAATAAATATTATAAAAATTTCTAAAATATATATGTAATGTAGTTTCAATTTACCAAGATAAAACTTTAAAAATAAAATTTATTTACAGAATAAAATTTGCACCTCATAATATTTAATAAGTTATATTTATTATAAATAAATAATGTTTGAAATGTATCTATTAATTACAAAAAAAATATTGTAATGTATTAATTTTGAAAAAAAAAATTTAAAAATAATTATTTAAAAAAACAAATTCATATATTTAATGATCATTTATATATTTTGAATAAAATAAAAAAAATAATTACTTGTAGAAAATTTACTAATGTATTTATATGGTAATCACTTTTGTTTGAACATAATTAAAGAAATAATTGATTTTTTACAAAATAATAAAAGCATGTATTTATATGCACTACATTATATTTGTTTAAATTTATCATTATACTCATATAAATAATAGGTAGAAATTTATCATAGACATTAATATATTAATAAAAAAATTATATAGAAAAATAAAACCAATATTATCTATTTATGAACAAAATTTTAATTTTTAACATTATTGTAAAACCAAAATAATTTACAAATATGCCAACTTCATTTATTTATATGAGTATAATGATAGTTATTTTAATATAAATATTAAAAAAACAACAATTTGAATAAAATAGAATCTTATATATTTAATTCATAATTTCATTTTATGCATAAATATACTTCATACACACACACACACAAATATTTGTTTTAAATATAAAAAATTTACAATATTTTATAAATTGTGTACAATATATAATATTTTATTTTAATTAAATTTTCAAAATCAAAAAATTTTAAATACATTTACACACACACAAACACACATATATAATAGTTTCATGTGTAACTTTAAAAATATATTACGTATATAGGTATATGTGTGTGTTTGTGTCGGTGTAGAGTAGTATATGCATGCGTACAAGTATATACACACTACTTTTAAAATGTAGATACATGTGTGAATATATACAAAAGTACAAAAATGTGTATGCTAATATATAATGTATATGGATGTATAAATGTGTGTATGTGTGTAGGGCAGTGTATATTCACATTATATTCACACATATATATGTAAAAATCATCATTAATTTTGAGAATAAAAATACTTGAGCACATAAATATTAACATGTTCCACAAATTCGCGAGAGCAGGAGCAAAAAGTGACATTATTGCAAAATATTACTAATTTCTCATCTATAACACTTTGCCACAAAATTTGTTCAGAATACTACTTGCAATGAAAAGGTTCATTCGATACTACATATCGTGGAGTTACATTTTCATTCAATACTATAATTTGTTCAAATAAAAAATTCTATCTAATATCTTCTTCAACAACTCTTCTATCTTCTTTTTCTAGTCTTGACAAGCAATTTTTAATTTTGAATATATGTACATTTCTTATCTAATATCTTTAGTTCAAACTATTGTAATAGTAAAATACATCAAATCAATCTAGGCCTGACATCTTTCTTTTCTATGAGATATTTGATTATAGAATATTTAGTAAATTTTATGACTTTGGTTCCCACTAAATATGATATTAATTTGCCAAGAGAAAAGATTATTGATACAAGTTCTTTCTCTATAGTGGTGTGTTCAATTGGGCATTTTGAAATGTGTTGTTATCATAGTATATTATAACTATTTATAAATATTTTATAAATATATAAAACTTTTCAAAATTATATTTAACTATATTTGTAACTATGTAAACTATTTTAATAACTAAATTAATAATTATATATAATTATTTTTTCAACTATATAATATTTTTTAACTATATGAGTAATTCTAAATAACAATATTTTTAACAAAATATATCATATGTATAATAATATATAACTATATATAATTGTATTTTACTATATGTATAACTATAAAAATGTTATATATAAGTATATCTTTAACTACATTCATATATATAACTATATGTGTATAACTATATATAAATATTTGTATGACTATGTAATACTCTATATAATTAAATATAAGTATATTTGTTTATATGTATACCTATATGTATTCATATAATTAAATTTATATATTTATTTATAACTTTGTATATATTTATGTATAAATACTTATAACTACTTGTATGAATATATCTATATATAATTATATGTTTAACTATATATAACTCTATTTTTAATTATATATACTATAGGTATAAAAACATATTGAGGTTAACCTCCCTCTATGGTGACCATCTCTTAAGGTCTATTGATTCTGTTTCTTTCTCTCATCATATCTCTTTACTGCCATACGACAAAGGGATTGAGATTTATTGGAAGAAATGGGGTTTATGTTCACAAAGCTATTAAGCAGGCTGTTTGCCAACAAGGAGATGATGATTTTAATGTCAAGTCTTGATGCTGGCGTTAAGACAACCATTCTGTATAAGTTGAAGCTTGGTTAAATTGTCACCACAATTTCTTCTATTGTCTTCAATGTAGAGATTGTTGAATACAAAAACATCAATTTCACTACGTAGGATGTTGGGTGTCAGACAAGATTTGCCCTTTCTAGAGGGATTACTTCCAAAATACCCAAGGTCTCATATTTGTGGTGGACAACAATGATAGAGATAAATTGTTGAAGCTAGAGATGAGTTGCATAGGATGCTAACAAGGAAAAGCTTCGAGATGTAGTTTTGCTAGTGTTTGCCAATAAGCATGATCTTCTCAATGCGATGAATGCAGCAAAAATTACTGACAAATAGGACTTCACTCTCTTCTCCAATGCCATTGGCACATTCAGAGCACATGTGCTACATGTGGCGAGGGCCTCTATGAGGGTCTTGATCAGTTTTCCAATTACATTGCCAGCAAATCATAAACAATTTTAGCAGGATGAGGCAAACTTTGTTGACATATCTGGATGTGGATCTAATCTTTGCCTATCTTTCTTGAGTTTTATTATGTTATGTGGATAACATCACCTATTTCTAGGGTGATTCAAATTGTATTTATATTTATATATTGCACTCCTGAAATACTAGACCACATTTACGTTGTTATAATCTATTACAAGCCAAACTTGTTTGTTTTTTGTTTTGTGTCTTTTTGCCATTGAATCCCAAAGGTATAAGAACATATAACTATAAATAATTATTTTTGACTATATGTATAACTATAAAATGTTATACATAACTATATTTAAAAAAATAATTAACAACATATATTTAATATACATTTTTATAAATTAGTATATAAAAATGTATTTTACCATATATATACCTATAGATAACTATATGCATACATAAATAAAATTATATAAAAAATATATATATACATACATGTATTAATATAAGTATAACTATATGTGTAACAATATGTATAACCACATGTAACTATATTTATAATTAAATGTATAATAACATAAAACATTATGTTTAACTATATGTGTATAACTATATATAAATAGTTGTATAACTATATATAAATATTTGTATAACTATATAATACTCTATATAATTAAATATAACTATATTTGTAACTATGTATACATATATGTAAATCTATATATTTATTTATAATGTTATATATTTATGTATAACTATTTGTATGAATATATATATATAACTATATGTTTAACTAAATAAAAATATTTATAGCTATACATAATATATGTATAATAACACATAACTATAAATAATTGTATCTTATTATATGTATAACTATAAAAGCTTTATACGTAACTATATTTAAATATATAATTCATAACTTATATTTAATATTCATTTGTATATATTAGTATATAAAAATGTATTTTTTCATATCTATACATATACATAACTTTATGTATAAATATATAAAATTATACGATATACCTACATGTATAAATATAAGTATAACTTTATTTGTCTATCTATTTTTCTATAGTTATATCTGTCCATCTATAACTATATCAATCTATTTATCTATCTGTCTGTCTATATATATATATATATATATATATATATATATATATATATATATATATATACACCTCTACCTATTTATATATCTATCTTTCTATCTATCTATCTTTCTTTCTTCCTTTTTATTTGTCTATCTATATATTTATCTATTTGTCTATTTTTCTATCTATCAATTTGTCTATCTTTCCATTATTGTATCTAAATATATATATATATATTTATTTATTTATTTATTTATATTTATATTTATATCTATTTATATATCTTTCAATCTGTCTATCAGTCGACCTTTATATCTATCTATTTGCTATCTAACTATCTATCAGTCGATTTGTCTATCTGTCTATATCTTTATTTGTCTATTTGTCTATCTATATATCTATCAATCTATATATATGTCTGTCTATCTATGTCTTTTTGATTATGTGCCTATATGACTTTTTATTTTTTTGAGTATCTAGCTATCTATTTATCTATCTATATATTTATCTATCTTTATTTCTATGTGTCTATGTGTGTGTGTATGTGTATATATATATCTATCTATCTATCTATTTATCTATCTATATTTTATCTGTTTATCTATCAATTGATCTATTTATCTATCTATCTATCTAAATATCTCTCTATTTGTCTCTCTACCTGTATATCATTCTAACTAACTAACTAACTATATATATATATATATATATATGTGTGTGTGTGTGTGTGTGTGTGTGTGTGTCTGTCTGTCTATCTATCTATCTATCTATCTATCTATATGTCTATCTATATATCTATCAATCTATTTATAATTTTATCTATCTACCATCTTATGTGTCTATGTGTTTATCTATCTATCTATCTGTATATTTTTCTATCTATGTGTCTATTATTTTAACTATCTATCAATTTTCCTTGCTATCTATATATATCTATCTATCTATGTATCTATCATTATATATATATATATATATATTTATTTATTTATTTATTTATATATCCATCTATCTATCTATCTATCTATAAATCTTATTTTCTTTCTATCTATCAATCTAACTATTTATCTATCTGTCTATATATTAATCAATCTACATATCTATCTTTCTATCTTTAATCTATAAATTTGTCTATCTATCTATCTATTAATCTATCTGTTTATCTATGTACATGTCTAACTATATAACTTTATAACTATCTAACTAACTATCTATTTATCTAATTATCTAGCTGTCTATCTGTGTATCTATCAATCTATCTATCTCTATATTTATTTATTTCTATATCTATCTATCCATCTGTATATCTAAAAAACTATCTGTATACTGTCTATATGTAATTATGTTTATGTGCCTAATTGTCTATATGTCTATATCTCTATATGTCTTTCTATCTATCTAACTTTCTTTCTGTCAATCTATATATATTTTTATCTATCTACCTAGCTATCTGACTATATGTATATATAACTATCTATCTGACTATCCATATATATGTCTATCTCTTTATCAGTCTATCTATCTATATGCTTATCTTTCTATCTGGCTATTTGTCAATCTATCTATTTGTCTTTCTTTCTATTTTATATCTATCTATTTTCTATTTATCTATCTTTATATCTATTTATTTTCCTATCTACATATTTTTCTATTTGTCTATTTATCTATTTGTCTAGCTGCCTATCTATCTATTTGTCTAATTAGTCTTATGTTTATCTATATATCTTTGTATCTATTTCTCATCTATTTTTCTATGTGCCTATGTATCTATTTGTCTATTTGTCTATGTGTCTATCTATCTTTCTATCCATCTGTCTAACTATATATATATATAAATCTATCTATTTGTCTATCTATCTATCTGTCTATTTATATATCTGTCCATCTTTATATCCCTCTATCTAACTATCAGTCTATTTGCCAATAAGTATATTTGTAAAATTTATATCTTACTATCTGCCTATATGTCTATTTATATATTTTTCTATCCACTACATCAAAAACCATAATCAATAACGCTTAAAAAGCATCATTATATATAAATAATGTCACTTATCGATAGCATCATCCAATAGCGTGACATTAAAAGTCTATATATATAATGACGTTTTTTTTGCAGTGTCGTAGAATCATACCTTGACACTAAAATAAAGTGTCATTTTTATTAACAATGACAATTTTAGTGTCAAGGTATTTTTCCACAACACTGCAAAAAAACATCATTATATGTTGTAGCTATCGTAAATTTTTTTAAAACTATGACACTTAGTAAAAGCGTCAAGGAAGATTATGATTTAAATAAATTTAAATTTAATAATTATTGTAATTATATTTTCACCTGCTATTGTAATACTACATACATATAAGAACAACATTCTTTATAATTCATACCAAGAATACAGTTTTCAAGTACAAAGGGGAACTCAGACTTCTTACAAATCAAAAAAAAAATATAACACAATTTCAACATTCATTTTTTAAATTCAATTAAAAATTTCTGATATATGCAACCGAATTGTGCCTTATCTCCATAAAACTGGTTAATGCTAGCCTTACAAAGTTGAGAGTTAATTTCCAAATAAGGTAACCTGCATAAAAAAAGATGAACAATAAATACTTACACTTACAGAAAAAATTTTATTATGGAGCATAGGAAAAAAAAACTTCAATGATAACGACATATCATAAAGATAATTTATATAACAATTGACATATATGATTAAACAAATTTAACAACAACAAAAATAGAGTTAGTAGTAATGGATAAAATATAAACCAGGAGATTTATCAATTATGACATAAAAGTTGATCAAATTTTTTAAAATACAAAACAATAATAATTAATTTAAAACCTGTATGTGTGTAGTGAGTTTAAAGATCTCACAAACAACATGAAAAAATACTACAAAAACTAATTAAATATAATAAAATGAAAAGTTAAATTACTTGTCATCTTCCCAACACATCAAAAAAACTTGATGAGATGCTATGTAATGTAATTTCAAGTTCAATTTGATTACACAAATATAGTAATCCAATCAACTAATAGTTTTAGATTCATTAATAAAATATTGGTTGCATGAAAAAAAAAATTGTGCCTTGCAATAATAATTGTGTTTTATAAGGGTGAAAAGGTGATTTACACTGTTGTGGTAAAGTATTGAAGCCTAAATTCAAAATCACAATTTTTCCCATTTTTAATCTACAAAAAAAAATCTATGGTTGACAACATAAACAAAAGATTGTATGAAAACTAAAAAATTCTAATTACATATTCAAGTTTTGAATATTTAATTGAAAGTAAGAAGTAATAACTATGATCTCATTAAAAAAATACCTTTATTATCACATTAGTTCATGGACCATTCGAAAGTTGGAAAGGTCTATGAACTTGACCAAAAAAAAGTTTAATTTTAAATGCCTTAGAATCATGCATACAATATAATAACGTAATTCAACATATAAAAATTATAAAAATATAATTAATGTTTAAGGAAAATACTAAAATGTCTTCAAATGATTATGTCGAACAATTTACCTTCAGTCATAGTTTGGGTCAAAAGAGATATAAATTACGAACCTCATCAAAAGTTAAATTAGAAATGCCAAAATTTGTTTATGCTGCAATATAAAAAGGTGTCCCCAATTCTTTTCAAATCGAGAAAAGTATTAATTGAGTCACCAACATTACCCATTCAGATCGTACTTCATCCAACTCATCTTTGTTGTATGATTCCTTCTCATTAAACTATTGAAAAGTAAAGTATTATCTTAATCAATAAAATTGGAAAACTAAAAATAACTGATATATTGAGAAACAACAAATCAATACATACCTTTGATGTTAGACATCCTTGATCAAGAATGATATCTCTCATATATCTCATCACATAGTATCCACATTCAACACTACCTTGTTGTCTTGGGCACTGAATGTAAAATAAAATCAATATATATATATATATATATGGAGTTACTTGCAAGTCATATTGTAAAAAGTTTAAAATTAAGTAGAAGACACTAATTATTATATTACTCGGTTAATTAGTTATGTACCCCTAGTACAACCCAATTAGGCTCTCTTTTTAATGATATATGTTTTAAAAAGTAAAGATTTCTTTGAGCCTTGCATTAAGAAAAAAAATTTTTGTTGCCACCAAATGCTTCATTCTATAATAAGAAGGAAAAAACTTACATATTAACAATGTCTTTAAGATCATCTGCAGGTTGATGATGCAAGGAATCAAGGTAATAGGCGATCAAAGTCCTTATTTCAAGTACCACCAATACCCAATGACAACTACAAAATTAACATTAGTGTAACAACATATCATTTATAATTTGATATATATGCATACTTATAATCTTACTTATGTTAAATAAATTACCCTGGGTTATATGGAATAAAAAGAAAATCTGCATTATTTGCATTCATCAACCGATTAGCTATAACCCTTGACCTATTTTTCATACTTGCTTCTCCCAATCCAGCTTTGGAAACCAAGGTCGGATTTACAAAAATAAATCACTCTACCTCTCTAGCATCAACCATCTTTTTATGCAAAAGCCTGTTTTAATTTCACACAATATTTAAAAGTTAAAATATTTTAATTTTACTAATATTAAATACAATTCGCATAATGAAAAATTAAAGCATAAATAAGATAGTTAGAATAAATGAAAAACATATTAAATTTTTATCTTACCATATATAGAACAAAAGGAAATTAGATGACACCTTTGTTGATGATATAATGATATTCATGTCTTCTTTCACGAGTAAGGTCTTAAATGACTGTTCAAAAACCTCCTCTATGATTTCTACTACATGTACGATCTCATCTTTAACAAGCACCCAACTATGTAGCAAAGGTCTTAATATCTACAAGATTCTCATCCTCAACTCAAAAATCGATTCTACATTGAACATGCATGAAGTAAAATAGTCTAACATATGGCACATGAGGTATGGAAACATGAATTATTAATGCTTTAAGCTTCATAGTCAATGCAATTTGGTGAATGGGTAGTCCCTTAATATTGAAGTATAAAATATTGATTATGGAGAATATGCTAAGGGTAAATAGTCCATGTAATCATTCCCAAAAGGGGTTGATAAGACGTACCATTATATTCTTGACTTGGTTCACTTATATATTTGTGGAAAAATGTTTGTATTATTCTATACGAACAATAACTATTTCATATTGTCTGTACATGGTTATTTAAGAATGATGTGAGTTTACATTATTATATAAAAATCTAAAGTATACATAATATCTAAGAAGTTTCAAAACTTAATTGAAAGATACTCCAAAATATAATAAAAGTACCTAAAAGTTAAAAGTGAGAAATGGAAAGAGTCACTCTCTAAGCATTTTGTCTTCTATTGTAAATAAAAATGAATTCATAGATAATTCACAACTCCATAAATTTCTCACTATAATGATGATGTTGTAAAGAAGAAGAATCAAGTGATAATAAAGATACCCTAGGCCCATGATGCCTCAAAAGAGTCTTCCAATATACTTATAAGCCAAAGTATCAGCATTTCTATTTATTTGTTAAATAGAAGTCCAACCACAATCTTAATGAATCTCACTCCAATTGAAGTCTAGAGTTGAAAGAAGCCAACAAGTAATCATTGGAGAGTAAATGAAAGTTTACATTGCTCTCAAATATCCAAGCATAAAAGAAAGAAATTAGGTAATTCTCTCATATAATGGGAAATGTCTTCACTCCATTAAGTCTACAAATGTCACTAAAGATAACTAGAATTTCACTAATATTCAACAAATTTGCTCAAAATATATATTTATTAAAATATCTATAAAAAATACTCAAATATGCATAACAGAATAGTGAATACATACAAAATATCTCAAAAAAGTTAGTAAATAAAATGTCAAATAATAATTCAAGAAAAAGAAATAATCATTATAATTCACTACTTACTTGCATGGGGACATTACCATATAGGTTCTCGTTTCTTGGTGAGCATGAATAATATACAATTAATTTATTATCAAACACAATAGAAAATCATTTAAAAAAAGCTCAATGATTGGAATTTCTAGTAAAAGTTTACTGTGTTGAATTATAAGTTAGAAAAGGCTAACATAGTAGCTGATGAACTAAGTCATGAGATTGAGCTTGATGTAATCAATAAGCTTCAATATCTACAAAAAGAACATATCAAACAAGACTACTCCAAGATTTAATTTCTATTTCATTGATATAATATGTCATTGAAGGAAAGATTCCAAAAGATTATGACATAAGGGAGTTACACAATGTCCAGTGCCACAATAATGTTGATTCTAAAAGATTCTAGAAGATTCTAGAATATCTGAGCTAAGCTCAGTATTATGTTTAGGCCCAAGTTCAATTGATGTTCTATAATTTTTAATGTTTGTTTGTTTTTTACAATATAAGAATATGACACAAGGCAGAATTGTCATAACTAATATATATCTATCTATCATATGGTAGAATTTTCATAAGGCAGAATTTTTAATGTTTGGGTACTAGAGAGCACTCGAATTGTCATGAATAAAATAAATTGAAAAAGAAGTTTGTATTGAATCAGAGATAGAAATACGAATTTTCAAATCACCACTTTCCTCGAGATGGAATCCCAGAAATGACTGGTGCCAAACTAACAAATGGCCTCGACACCGTGGATTGGTATTCTCCGGTGAAGTAAAAGGTTTCCAACAAAGCCAGTGCTTATTGTGTCAGTTCATCCCAACTCTTCCGCTGTTCTCGCCGATTACTCCCGACAAATAGAGCTAAATTACTCTTGGGCTTCTGCGTTTTATGCATAGTTTTTTATGCTAAGTTATAAGATCAGCTCTTTCATGGGATGGATTCCCGAGGAATCGTCCTCTGTTTATAATATTGCATTTTATGCTAAATTACTCAGAACACGTTCACATTCATTAATTAGGTTAACGATATCGAAGAGCTGATGCAATTATAAACTTAATGGATAAACTTACAGGATACTTCAAATATGACCTATGATTTCAAAGACGCGAGCTTGAACCCGAGCTATTGGAAATGGCCGAACGTGATGAAGAAGAAGTGCAACTCTTTCTAGCGATAAATTATTCAATATAATTAAGTTAAAAATAATATTTAATTTTTCACATAATTATATTAAATCACCTTATATTTAAATTTTATTTTTATTTCTCTTAGGGATAAATTAAATATTAACAAATTATATTTTAAAATTAAATATTATTACTTATTTTATAAATAAAAAAAGCAATTTTGAATGTATACATATTTAGATATTTTTTAATTTTATCATAAGTTTCTGTTTATTTTTAATAAATAATCTTGAACTAAAATTTGATAATTTTTTTTATTAATCTAGAGTAAAAATAAAAATATTATTACTTATTAAAAAAAATAAATAAAAAATTTGTTATAAATCTATAAATTCAAAATTAATTTTTTCACATCCATGATACTAATAAAAGTGACAAGGTTTATAATTTTCAGCCATTTTTCTTTGGAAATTTTTAAGGAGTTAAGCAATTTTCCTAACCTATTAGTCTTAATAATGACACATCTAGTAAGTGTCATTAAATGTCTACTTACAAATATAATAATGACATTTTATAAAAGTGTCACGATATAAAGCGTCATTAATTCTAAGTTTTGTTGTAGTAATAATGACACTTCTAGTAAGTGCCATAAAAACTTAATACATTTTCCAAATAATGATGCTTTTAGAAAAATGTCATTAAATATCTAATTACAAATAAAATAATGACATTTTCTGAAAGCGTCAAGATATAAAGCATCATTAATTTGCTTTTTTGTTGTAGTGATCTATTTATATATTGATCTATCTATCTATATATATATATATATATATATATATATATATATATATATATATATATATCAATCTATTTATCTACCTGTATATATATATATATATATATATATATATATATATATATATATATATATATATATGTATATATATGTATATGTATATCTATTTATTTATTTATCTATCAATCAATTAATCAATCTATTTATTTATCTATTTGTTTCTCTATCTGTATATCTAACTATTTGTCTATTTATCTATCTATCTAATTGTCTATATCTCTATTATTGCAACAAAATAAATATCTCGATTTATATATCTTTCAATCTATCTATCCGTCAATCTTTATATCTATCTATTTGCTTTCTAACTATCTATCAGTTGATTTGTCTATTTATCTATATGTTTATTTGTCTATTTGTATGTCTATCTATCTATATATATGTTTGTTTACGTGACTATATGATTTTTTGTCTTTCTAACTATCTGGCTATCTGTCTATATATCTATGTTTCTTTCTTTCAATGTGTCTATATATATATATATATATATATATATATATATATATATATATATTTATCTATCTGTCTATCTATCTATCTATTTATCTATCTATTTATCTAAATATCTATCTGTCTATCTGTGTTTCTAACTAAATAACTAACTAACTATCTATCTATTAATATATCAATATATATATATATATATGTCTATCTATCTATCTGTCTATCTATATATCTGTCAATCTATCTATAATTTTATTTATCTACCATTCTATATATCTATTTTATATCTATATATTTTTATATCTTTCTATCTATCTATGTGTTTATCTATCTAACTATCTATCTATAAATCTTATTTTCTATCTATCTATCAATCTATCTGATTATCTATTTGTCTATCTCTCAATCAATCTACATATCTATCTTTCTATCTTTAATCTATAAATTTTTCTATCTTTCTATCTATCTATTAATCTATAGGTCTATTTGTATACCTGTCTAATTATATAACTTTATAACTATCTAACTAATTAACCATCTATCTAATTATCAATTTGTCTATATATATATATATATATATCTATTTCTATTTTTATTTATCCATCTATATATCTAAATAACAATTTATTTATCCATCTATATATAAATATGTCTATATGCCTAATTTTCTATAAGTCTATATCTCTATATGTCTTTTTATCTATCTTTCAAACTGTATATCTGTCAATCTATATATTTTTTATCTATCTACCTAGGTATCTAACTATCTATATATCTGACTATCTATCTATTTGTCTATTTACCTATCTGTTTATCTATCTATGTGTCTTTTATCTATATATCTATCTATCTATCTATTTATCATCTATTTATGTATCTATCTATCAATTTATCTATCTATCTATCTATATCTTTGTCTATCTGCCTATTTGTCTAAATGTCTATCTATCTCTCTATTTATCTTTCTATATACTTTGTGTCAATGTGTCTAACTATCTTTCAACTATTTATATGTCTATCTTTCTATCTATCATAAATGGATATATATATATATATATATATATATATCTATATCTATATCTATATATCGATCTATATATCTATCTATTTGTATTTTTAATTTTTTGTCTATCTATTTTTCGGTCTATCTTTGTATCTTTTTATTTGTTTACTTGTCAATATGTCTATCTATGTATCTATCAATCTATATATCATCTGTCTATCTTAGAATTTTTATATCTATATCTATCTATCTATATGTCTATATATCTATATCTCTATGTGTCTAATTCTAAATTTTTCATCTATCTATCTATATGTTATTTATTTATGTAAATATCTACTTATCAATATATCAATCTATCCATATTTTTGTCTATTTGTATATATATCATCTTTATTTCTAGCTATCTATCTATATGTCATTATATCTATTTTTTATGTGTCAAAGTATCTATGTTTTTATCAATATATCTTTTTATCTATCTATCTATCTATATGTCGAGTAGTCTATATATCTATCTATCTATCTTTTTATCTATCTATCTATCAATTTTTCTATCTATCTATCTATCTGTCAATTTATCTATTATTCTATCTCACTATCTATCTATCTATATATCTATATGTCCATCTGTAAAATTATCTATCTTTCTATCTATCTTTCTATCTATTTGATATCTACCTATCAACCTAAATAAGTATCTCTTTAGTTTTATATTAGTATATTACTCTAAGTATTTATCGGTCAATTTAACTATCTAACTAACTATCTATCTATCTATTTGACTATTTATCTATCTTTCTACAAGACTATCTGTGTATCTATCTATTTGTCTATCCATCTATTTCTCAAAATCATTGCAAGTCCATCTATCTATTTGTGTAATTGTCTAATTATCTTTCTATTTAATTTACTCTCTTTCTATCTATCACTCTTTTATTAAATATGTCTCTCTCTATTTGTTTATCAGTCTATCTATTTATATTTCAATATGTTTATAAATCTATTAGTCTATCAATTTGTTAGTTTATTTGTGTATCTATCTTTCTATCTATCTATCTAAATATTTAACTATCTATTTTACATCTATCTATTTGTCAATCAATTATCTATCTATTTGTCAACATGTCTCTCTATCTATTTGACTATTTTTTAATTTTACCTATATGTCAATCTACCAATCTATCATTTTGTCTATCTATCTGTCATTCTGGATACTATTCTATATATCTATTTGTCTATTTTTCTATATATCAATTTATCTATTAGTATATGAATTTATCTCTCTATCTTTCTATCAGTCTATTTGTCTACCTATATATGTGTAAATCTATTTATCTACCTATTTAACTTTTTGTATATCTATCTATTTGTCTATGTGTCTATCTATCTATTTGTCTATTTGTTTACCTATATCTATATGTATATTTGTATATCTATCTATATATCTATCCATCTATCTATTAATCTATAATTCTTTCTATCTGTCTATATTCCTTTTTGTAAATCTATCTATCCACCTTTCTATCTATGTATCTATCTAACTATCAAAATATCTTTATATCTAACACTATATAAGTCTATTAGTATATCTACATATCTATTAATCTATCAATTTTTTTATCTATCCACTAGTCTATTTTTTATCTATCTATCAATCAAACTGTCTATATGACTATCTATAAGTCTATTTGTCTATATACCTATCTACTTATTAATCTATCTATCTATCAATATGAATATCTATCTATCTTTCTATGAGTCTATCTATTTATCTTTCTATCTGTCTGTCTGTCTGTCTGTCTTTCTGACTATCTACCAATATATCTATTTTTCTCTCTATATATATCTATCTATCAATCTATAAATCTATCTTTCAATAAATTTAATTTTTTATTTGTCTATCTACCTATTTATATTTCAATCTATCTATTTTTTTATCTATATTTGTGTCTATCTACCTATCAGCCTATCTATTTACTTATCTATTTGTTTATTTGCATATCTAACTACTATCTAATTGTTAACCTAACATTTTATTTATCTATTTCTATATATATATATCTATCTATCTATCCATCTATCTATCTGTCTATATATCTTTCTATGTATATATCTATCTTTCATTATATCTTTTATTCTATCTGACTTTCTTTCCATCTATCAATTTGTGTGTCTATCTATCTATATGTATATCTTTCTATCTTTTTATTTGCCTATCTCTCTATATGTATATCTATCTATCTTTCTATTTTCCTATCTATCTATCTATATATTTTACTATCTATATATCAATCTATCTATCAAATTTCCTATCTATCCATTTATCTGTCTATTTGTCTGTATGTCTATTTGTATATGTACCTATATTTCTATTTTCGATTTGTTTATCTTTCTATATGTTCATCTGTCTATGTGTATATGTGTAAATTTGTCTAAATTTTTATCTTTATATATATATACATACATATATATATAGATAGATATATATATATATATATATATATATATATATATATATATATATATATATATATATATATATGTATATGTATATATATATATATATGTATGTATATGTATATATATATATATATATGTATGAATGTATGTATGTGTGTGTGTGTGTGTGTATATATATATATCTATCTATCTATTTTCTATTTTTCAATCAATCAATATGTCTATCTATTTATTTATTTTTTAATCTATCAATCTGTCTGTCTATATATTTGTCTATCAAACTACTTGTCTATCATTTTAAATGTTTATTTGTCTATTTACATATCTATTTATCTACCTATTTGTTAATTTATATATTTATATATTATTTTATATATATATATATATATCTATCTATCTATAGATCTATATGTCTATCAATCTCTCTATCTATCTAATTATTTATCTATCTATGTACATATCTATTTGTCTATCTATCTATCTATCTAGCTATCTATCTATATTACTATCTATCTCTCTATCTGCCTATCTGTCTATCTATTTATATGCTCTCTACTATTTGCTTAGTTGTCTATCTCTTTATCTCTTTATCTTTCTATATATTTTTCTATATATCTATATGTCTATTAGTCTATCTATATATTTATATATTTATATATCAATATCTCTAACTCATTTTATATATTTTAAATATCTCACTATCTATCTATTTTTCAATCTATCTGATTTTCTATCTATAAGATTATCAATCAATCAATTGATCTATCTATCTATCTGTCTACCTTTCTATGTATATATTTTTCTATCTATATATGTGTCTGTCTTTCTTTATATTTAGCTATCTATCTAACTATCTTTATGTCTATCTATCTTTTAGTGTATCTATGGATTTGTCTATCTATCTATCTGTCAATCTATCTTTCTATATGTTTATCTATATGTCTATCCATTTTTCATTCTATATCGTTATCTATATATCTTTCTAACTATTTGTCTATCTAAATATCTATCTATTTATCTATCTTTATATCTGCCTATTTATTTTTCTATTTTTCTATCTTTCTATCTATATATCTGTATATCTATGTGTCTATCAATTAATCTATCTATCTAACTATCTATCTATCTACCTATCTATATTTCTATCTTTTTATCTATCTATTTGTCTATCTATCTATCTTTTTATTTATTTATCTATATATATATATATATATATATATATATATTTCTATCTATCTATCTATCTATCTTTTTATATCTCTGTCTATATATATATATATCAATATGTCTACCTAACTATCTATCTATCTAACTATTTATCTATCTATCTATCTATCTATCCAAATATCTATCTAATAATAAGTTGATCTGTCTATCTATATATATCTTCATATCTATCTAACTATCTATCTATAAATATTTCTATTTCTATATCTTTCTATCTATTTGTCTATATATTTGTTTGTATTTATATCAATATATATGTTTATTTATATGTCTATATATCTGTATATCTATATATCTTACTATCTATATGGATATATATATATATATATATATATATATATATATATATATATATCTGTCTATTTGTCTATCTATCTATCTATCTATCTCTCTCTCTTTATCTTTCTATATATTTTTCTATCTATGCAACTATCTATATGTCTATCTATCTATCTATTTTTCAATCAATCTTTTAATCTATAAATTTATCTATCAATCTGTCTTTCAATCTGTCTAAAAATCTATCTATCAATCTATCTATCTATCTATCTTTATATCTTTTTATCTATCTATCGTTCTAAATGTCTATCTATATATCAATTTAATTATCTATTTATCGATCTATATATTTTTATGTGTATTTATCAATCAATCAATTTATCAATCTATCTGTCTATCTATTTGCCTATATAATAGTGTATCTCTCTTTATTTTTACTTAACAATATGCCAACGTGACTATTTGTCTATCTGTCTGGCTTTATTTCTTTCTATCTCTCTGTCAATTTATTTGTCTATATATCAATCTATCTATGTGTTTATCTATTTATCTATCTTTCTATCTATTTGTTTGTTTAGTAATTTGTCTATCTATTTGTTAATATAACTGTTTAACTATCTGTCTATGTATCTATCTATTTATCTATCCGTCGGTCTATCTATATATCATTCTATCATTCTCTCTATCTATCTAACTATCTATCAGTCTATTAATCTATTTATCATCTATCTATAACATTGATTATTAATTTATCTATTATTCTTTGTATCAATCTGTTTATCATTATATCTATCTATCTATTTATGTTTCTAACTATCTATCTATCTATTTATCTATCTATCTATCTTATTATCTATTTGTCTATTATCTATATTTCTTCTGTCTTTATATCTATCTATCTTTTTGTCTATATATCTATTTATTTGTCTATCTATCTATTTATCTTTTGATCTATCTATCAGTTTGTCTATCTCTCTATTTATCAAACAATCTGTCTATTTATATATCTATCTATATACCATTCTATCTATCTATCTATCTATCTATTTGTCTATCTCTTTGTCTATCTATTTGTCTATATATTTGTCTATCAATATATTTATTTATCTATCTTTTTTATATATTTTATATATTTATCTATCTATCTATCTATCTAACTAACTATCTATCTATCTATATGACTATCGATTTGTATATCAATCTATATATCAATCTGTATATCAAATATCTATTAATTTGTATATCAATTTATCTATTAATTTGTTTATTAATCTCTATATTAATCTATCTATCAATCTATCAATCTATTAATCAACATGTCTTTCAATCTCTCAATCAATCATTCTATAAATATATTTATTTGTCTATCAAACAATCATTCTCTCTTTATTTGTTTATCTATCGATCTATCTATCTATCTATTAGTATTTGTATATATGTATCTATCTGTATATCTATCTATCTATGTATCTCTTTATCTATCTATCTATCTATATACCTTTCTATTGTTCTATATATATATATATATATAATTATCTATCTATCTATATGTCTATCTATTTGTTTATCTATTTGTTTATTTATTTGTCTATCAATCAATCAATCAATCTGCTATTAATTTGTATATCAATATGACTATCAATCTACTTAGATATATGTTTATCAATCTAACTATCAATCTGTTTATCTATATATCTATCTATCTATCTATCAATAATTCTATCTATTTGTCAATCTATCTATTAATCTTTATGTCTACCTAATTGTCTATCTATCTATCAGTCTATGTGTTTATCTAGTCTCTTTGTCTGTCTATCAATTTGTATATCTATATATCTATATATGTATTGTATATCTAACTATATATCTATCTATTTTTTTAATTATTTGTATATCTATCTGTTTATCTAACTGCCCATCTCTATGTCTATCTATCTATATTTTTATTTGTTTATATATCTTTCTATCAATCCATGTATCAATAAATCAAACAATGTGTCAATCAATCTGTCTATCTTTATATATCAATCTATTTGTGAATATGTCTATTTCTCTATCTGACTAGTTGTCTATGTATTTGTTTGCCTATCTTTCTATCTATTTTTCTAACTATCTATCTACCTAATTGTTTGTCTACCTGACTTTTTGTCTACATACTATTTGTATGCAATACTATATACCTCTTTGTCTATCTAACTATCTGCATATCTATCTAACTATCTAATGATCCATCTATCTGGCTATCTTTCTATCTACATATTTATCAATTTATCTATCTATCGATCTAATATTATATCTATCTATCTATCTAAATATCAATCTATTTTTCAATCTATTTTATTATATATATGTCTATCTATCTATCTAACTATATATTTATCTATCTATTTATCTATCTGAAAATCTACAATCTATCAATATGTATATCTTTTTTTATATCTATATATCTTTCTTTCTTTCTAATAATTTGTCATCTATTTCTCTATCTATCTATCATTTATATAACTTTATAACTATATATATATATAATTATATCTAGCTATCTATCTATTTACCTTTCTATATGTCTATCAATCTGTATAATTATATGTGTATTAATCTATATATCAATCTGTATATCAATATGTCGATCAATCTGTCTATCAAACTATCAAATCAATTTGTCTATCTATCTATCTATCTATCTTTCTATCTATCTTTCTATCGATATATCTATATACATGCCTATCAATCTATCTATCTATCTAACTATCAGTCTATCTATCTACCTAATTCTCTCTATACCTGACAGTTTGTGTGCCTTCTATTTGTCTATGTGATTATCTGGCCATGTCATTATCTATCTGCCTATCTATTTGTCTGTCTATCTATCTATCTATCTATCTATCTATCTGTCTGTCTCTCTGCCTATCTGTCTATTTATCTATCTATCGATTTATTTATCTTTCTAATGATTAATCTATCTATCTATATATCTATCAATCAATATATCGATTTATATATTAATTTGTCTATCAATTTGTCTATCAAGATATCTATGAATCTACTTATAAATCTCTCTATCAATCTATCTCTCAATCAATCAATATATCTATCTATCTATATGTTTATCATTATTTTTATCTATATATATATATCTATCTATCTATTTATCTTTCTGTCTATCTAACATTATATATATATATATCTATCTACCTATATTTCGATCTAACTATTTATTTGTCTATCTATAAATCTGTCAATCTCTCTGACTATCTATCTATCTATCAGTCTCTCTTGTATCTTTCTATCTTCTTATCTTCCTATCTATATCTCTATCTATCTATCTTTCAATCTATTTGTGTATCTATTTGACTATCTATTTATCTATCTATCTTTCTATCTACCAATCAATCATTCTGTCTATCTATCTATCTATCAACTTTCCATCTATTTATCAATTTATCTATTTATTTATCATCTATCTATTTATCTATATTTCTATCTATCTAATAATTTATCTATCTATATATCTATTTATTTAATTATTTATATATTTATCTATCTATCTATATATTTATATATCTATCTTTCTATCTATCTATATATTTATATTTCTATCTATCTTTTTATGTATCTATCTTTCTTTCTATCTGTCTTTCAATCTATTGCCTATCTATTTATCTATTTATTCATCTATCTATCTATTTGTCTATCTATCAGTCTAATTATGTATCTATTTGTGTATATATCTATTTGTCTATTTATCTATTTGTCTATCTATATTTATTTTTATCAATCTATCTATCTATATATCTATCTATCTATTTGACTATCTATCTTTATATCTTTCTTTCTAGCATTCTATCAATCTATCTATTTATTTATCTACCTTTCTATTTGCATATCATTTTTTCTATATATCTGTCTATCTATTTGTCTATCAACCTATCTATCAACCTATCTATATATGAATATGTTTATAAAAATGTCAATATATGTGTCTATACATGTATTTAACTACTTATCTATCTATTTGTATATCAGTATGTATATCAACATGTCTTTAAATTAATCAATCAATCATTCTATCTATACATCTATCTATTGATCTTTCTATTCTTACTAACTATATATCAATCTTTCTAGCTATCTATCAATTTGTCAATCTATCTATAAACCTATTTATTATTTATCTGTTATTTATCTTTTTATTTTGATTTATCTTTCTCTCTTTCTCTCCGTTAATCTATCTATCCATCTATCTAAGTCTCTATCTATTTTTTTATCTATCTAGCATCTATCTCCCAATCTATTTGTCTATCTATATGTCTAATGATCTATCAAAATGTCTATCTATCTATCTATCTATTTATCTATCAATCTGGCTATCTATTTATTTATCTAAATATCTATTAATCTATCTATCTATATATTTATCAATCTATCTACCAATCTTACTATCAATCTATATATCAATCTATATATCAATCTATAAATCAATTTGTTTATCAATTTGTGTATCTTTCAATCAATTTATCCGTATATCTATCTGTCTACCTATATATCTATCTAAATATCTATCTATCTATCTTTCTAATATATATATACATACATATGCCTATCTATCTATCTATCTATCCATATGTCTATCTATCTATTTATAAATCAATAATTCAATCAATCAATCAATCTGTCTATCAATCAATCTTTCAATCTATCTATATGACTATATGTCTATTTATCAATCAATCTATTTGTCTATCTATCGTATATCGTTCTACTATTGATCTAGCAATCTATCTCTCTGTCTAATTGACAATCTATCTATGTTATTATTTATTTGCTTGACAACTTAGTTATTTCTTTGTCTGTCTGTCTATCTATCTATCTATTTGTTTATCTATATATATGTGTATCTATTAGTCCATTTATCTATCTATCTATCTATCTATTAGTATGGCTATTTATCTATTAGTCTGCTTGAAAGTATATTTGCCGGACTATCTATCTGCCTAACTTTCTATCTACCTGATTATCTATCTGCTTGATTATCTATCTGTCTATCTTTCTATTTATCAATCTATCATAAATCATTTTAAATATCTATTAATTTATCAGTCTATCATCTATTTATCTAGGTATTTATCTATCTGTCTAATTATCTTTCTATCTATTTGTATATCTATCAATCTATCAATCTATCTATCAATCTATTAGTTTATCTTTCTTTCTATATTTTTGTCTATCTATCTATCAATCTATCTGTCAATCTATCTGTCAATCTATCTGTCTATATATTTGTCTAACTATCTATCTATCAATTTGTCTATATGTATGTCTATCTAACTTTTTATCTATCTATATATCATCATCTATCTTTTTATCTATCTATCTATATATTTATATGTCTGATAATCAATCAAGCTATCAATCAATCTATCTATATATCTATCAATCTATCTATATGTCTATCTTTGTTTCTATCTATATATTTATCAATCAATCAAACTATCTATTTATCTATCAATTTATCTATTAATCTGTTTATAAATCTATCTATGAATATTTCTAGAAATTTATCTATCAATCTTTCAATCAATCTGCCTATCTATCAATGAATCTCTCTCTATATATCTATTTGTTGAACTATATATCTATCTATCTAGCTATTTATCTATTTATCTATCTATCTATCTGTCTATCTAGCTTTATATCCAGCTTTCTATCTATCTATCTATCTGTCTATCTATATGTCTCTCTTAATCTATCTGTCTATCTATCTATCTAACATTCTTTCTATCTATCTATCTTTCAATCTATCAATTTGTTAATCTATTTATCTATCTATCTATCTATCTAAATGTCTATATATCTATGTTTCTATATATCATCTATCTATCTATATGTA
>JAREIK010003481.1:0-62364 GCA_029783825.1 Sapria himalayana
TAGATATATAGATTAGATAAATAATTAGACAGATAGATTGATAGATAAAGAAATATATAACTAGATAGATAGAGAGATAGATAGATAGATAGATAGATAGGGGGATAAATAGATAGATAGGTAGCTAGGTCGGTAGATAGATAGATAAATAAATATATAGATAGATAGATTTATTGATAGATATATAAATAAAAAATAGATAATTAAATAGATAGAAAGATAGATAGATATATAAATAAATAGATAAATAGATAAATAGATAGATAGATTAGTTAATTCATTGATAGATTGATTGATAAATTCATAGATAGATAGACAGATAGAGAAATTGACAAAGAGATAGAAATCAGATAAATAAAATGATAGATAGATTAAAAGATATTACAAATAGATAGATATACAGAGAGACAGATATAACAAATAGACATATATAAAGATAGATAAATAGAAAAGTAGACAAATAGATAGATAGACAAACAGCTAAACATATAGATAGATAGATAGATAGATAGATAAAGAGATAGACAGATAGAGAGATAGATAGACAGATAGATAGATAGATAGACAAATATACATATTTATAGATAAGCATATAGATAGATAGACATATAGATGGATAGAAAATATACATATATATAGATTGACAGATAGATAGATAGATATAAATATATTTAGATAGGTAAATAGATAGATAGATATATATATATATATATATATATATATATATATATATATATTTAATTGATTGATAGATATATATATATATATATAGGCAGATATAAATATAGATAGAAAGATAAATAAATATGGAAGTATATAGATTGATAAATAGAAAGAAAGATAGATAGAATGATAGACAGATTGATAGAAAAATAAATAGAAAGATTGATAGATAGAAAGATAGACATATATATAAATTGTTAAATGGTTAGAAAGATAACATATAGATAAATAGACAAATAAACAAGCAGATAAATAGATAATTACATAGACTATTTGATAGATAGTTTGATAGATTTAATGAAAAAAAGATGACAAATTGATTGATTGTTAGATATAGAAATAGGTAGATAAAAAGACAGATAAATAGATAAATTATAACATAGATAGAAAGATAGATACATAGATAGATTGTTATATAAATATAAATATAATTAGATAGATAGATAGAAAGATAGATAGATATACATAAACATAGATAAATAGATAAATAGATAGATAGATAGATATACAGATAGACATATATATAGAAAAAAATATATATAGATAAATATACAAAAACACAATAAGACAGATATATAGATAGATAGATAGATAAGTAGTAAAATAGACTGATAGAGAGATAGACAAATAGATAGATAGATTAATAGACTAATAGCTAATAGATAAATATATAGACAATTAAAAGATCAAAAGATATAAGATAGATAGATAGAAAGATGACAGATAGACAGATAGATAGATAAATAGAAATACATATATACTAATAGATAGATACACAAAATGATAGATAAATAGATAGATAGACCAATAGATAGTTAGATAGATAAATAGGTAGATATATAGGTAGAAAGGAAAATAGACCATTAGATAGATAGATAGACAGATAAATAAATTGATAGATATATTAATAAATAGATAGCATGATAGATAGATTGATAGATATTAAAATATATATATATATAGATAGATAGACAAGTAGATAAATAGACAAGCAGATAGATAGTCAAATATAATGATAGAATGAATGTCAGAAAGATAGATAATCATATAGATAGATAGATATATAAAAAGATGAATAGTTAGAGAGATTGAAAAATAGACAAATTGATATGTAGAAAATAGACATATATAAAAATAAATAGATAAAAATATAGATAGATAGATTGATATAAAGTCAGAAAGATATATTGACATATAGAAAGATTAACAAAATGATAGATGGATAGATTCATAAATAAGTAGATAGATAGATAGATAGATAAATAGTGAAGTAGATGGATAGATAGATAGGTAGATATATAGGTAGATAGATAGAAAAATAGATAGATATATAAATATATAGATAGTTAGATAGATAGATATATAGATACATAATTATATACATATAAAGATGGGTATATAAATAGATAGATATAAAGATAGATAGATATATAGTTAGTTTTGTTGATTGATTAATAGATTTATTCATAGATCATTTAGATAGATAGATAGATAGATATATGGATAGAAAGATAAATAGATAGATAGACAGATAAACAAATATTACAAATAGATAGATAGGCAGGTAGACAAATATTACAAATAAACAAATATATAGATAGATAAATAAAAAGATAGGTAGATGGATAAAATGATAGACAAAAAAATAAAAAGTTAGATAGATAGATAGTAATTTTGATAGAAAGTTAGATAGATAGATAGACCATTAGACAAATCAACATATTTATAGATAAACATATAGACAGATAGATAGATAGATTGGTATATTGAATAACAACAAGTTAGATAGATAGATATATCAATTGACAAATAAATAGATATTAAGATAGATATATAGTTAGATAGATAGATAGATATAGATATATATATATATATATATATATAAAGATCCCCAGATATTTAGATAGATAAATAGATATACAAATAGTTTGGTAGATATAAAAATACATATATAGATAGACAGATAGGCAAGTAAATAGATTAATTAATATATAGATAGATAGAATGATAAACTGAAAGATAGATAAAGAAATAGAAAGAAAGATAGAGATATTTAGTTATATGGATAGAATGATAAACATATAGACTAATAGACTAATAGACAGATAGAAAAATATATGGATAAAATGATAGATTATTTAATATTCAGATAGATAGATTGAAAGACAAAAGAATAGATAAATTGATAGATAGATAGAAAGATGGATAGATAAAAAAATAAATAGATAGAAAGATAAACAGATAGATAGACAGATAGTAAGATAGAAATAATAGACATATAGACAAATATACAAATAGCTATATAATTATATTGACAGATTGACAGGTTGACAGATATTCTGATATATAGATTGAGAGCTAAAAAGATAGACCAATTGATAGATAGATAGATAGTTAAATTGGTAGACAAATAGATAAATTAAAACACAAATTATTAGATAGATAAATAGACTGATAGATAGATATATAAATATTTAGATAATTAGATAGATAGATAGATAGATAGATAGATAAAAAGATAGATAGATATATAAATAGATAGATAGATAGATATATAGATAAATAGATAGACAAAAAGATAGATAGATAGATTGATATTTAGATATACATATCAATAAATAGATAGATAGACAAATAAATAAATTGACATATATATAGATAGACAGATTGATCGATAGATATATAAATAGATAGATAGACAAATAGATAGATATATAGATAGACATATAGACTGATAGACATATTGAAATATAAATATATAGATTGATAGACTAATAGACTAATAAATAGATATAGAGAAATATTGACATATAGAAAGAGAGAAAGATCTAAAAATAGAGAGATAGATAGATAGGCAAATAAATAGATAGACATATAGAGAGATAGATAGATAGATAGACATATAGATATCAGTTAGACAGAAAGACAGATAGATCGAAAGAAAGATAGACCTATAAACACATAGATTGATATATATATATCTATATATATATATATATATATATTTATATTCATATATTCATATATTCAATATTCATATATTCATATATTCATATATTCAGATATTCATATATTCAGATATTCAGATGTTCAGATATTCATATATTCAGATATTCAGATATTCAGATATTCAGATATTCAGATATTCAGATATTCAGATATTCATATATTCATATATTCATATATTCATATATTCAGATATTCATATATTCAGATATTCATATATTCAGATATTGATATATTCAGATATTCATATATTCATATATTCATATATTCATATATTCATATATTCAGATATTCATATATCCATATATTCATATATTCATATATTTAAATATTCATATATTCATATATTAAGAAATTCATATATTCAGATATTCATATATTCAGAATTACATATATTCAGATATTCAGATATTCATATATTCATATATTCATATATTCATATATTCATATATTGATATATTCATATATTCATATATTCATATATTCAGATATTCATATATTCATATATTCATATATTCATATATTCATATATTCAGATATTCATATATTCATATATTCATATATTCATATATTCATATATTCAGATATTCATATATTCATATATTCACATATTCAGATATTTAGATATTCATATATTCAGATATTCAGATATTCATATATTCAGATATTCATATATTCAGATATTCATATATTCTGATATTCATATATTCGTATATTCATATATTCAGATATTCATATATTTATATATTCATATCTTCATATATTCAGATATTCAGATATTCATATATTCATATATTCAGATATTCATATATTGAGATATTCAAATATTCATATATTCATATATTCAGATATTCAAATATTCATATATTCATATATTCATATATGAATATATTCATATATTCTTTTATTCATATATTCAGATAATCTGATATTCATATATTCATATATTCATATATTCATATATTCATATATTCAGATATTCATATATTCAGATATTCATATATTCATATATTCATATATTCATATATTCAGATATTCATATATTCATATATTCATATATTCATATATTCATATATTCATATATTCAGATATTTAGATATTCATATATTAAGATATTCAGATATTCATATATTCAGATATTCATATATTCAGATATTCATATATTCTGATATTCATATATTCATATATTCATATATTCAGATATTCATATATTTATATATTCATATCTTCATATATTCAGATATTCAGATATTCATATATTCATATATTCAGATATTCATATATTGAGATATTCAAATATTCTTATATTCAGATATTCAGATATTCAAATATTCAAATATTCATATATTCATATATTCAGATATTCATATATTCATATATTCATATATTCATATATTCATATATTCATATATTCATATATTCATATATTCAGATAATCTGATATTCATATATTCATATATTCATATATTCAGATATTCAGATATTCATATATTCATATATTCAGATATTCATATATTGATATATTCATATCTTCATATATTCAGATATTCATATATCCATATATTCATATATTCAGATATTCAGATATTCAAATATTCATATATTCATATATTCAGATATTCATATATTCATATATTCATATATTCATATATTCATATATTCATATATTCATATATTCATATATTCATATATTTAGATATTCAGATATTCATATATTCATATATTCATTTATTCATTTATTCATTTATTCATATATTCATATATTCAGATATTCATATATTCATATATTCATATATTAATATATTCATATAGTCATATATTCATATATTCATATATTCATATATTCATATATTCAGATATTCAAATATTCATATATTCATATATTCATATATTCAGATATTCATATATTCATATATTCATATATTTAGATATTCATATATTCATATATTCATTTATTCAGATATTCATATATTCAGATATTAATATATTAATATATTCATATAATAAGATATTCAGATATTCATATATTCATATATTCATATATTCATATATTCATATATTCAGATATTCATATATTCATTTATTCATATATTCATATATTCATATATTCATACATTCATATTTCATATATTCATATATTCATATATTCATATATTCATATATTAAGATATTCATATATTCAGATATTCAGATATTCATATATTCATATATTCATATATTCAGATATTCAGATATTCAGATATTCATATATTCAGATATTCAAATATTCATATATTCATATATTCATATATTCAGATATTCATATATTCAGATATTCATATATTCAGATATTCAGATATTGATATATTCATATATTCATATATTCATATATTCATATATTCATATATTCATATATTCATATATTCATATATTCATATATTCATATATTCATATATTCATATATTCATATATTCAGATATTCATATATTCAAATATTCATATATTCAGATATTCATATATGCATATATTCATATATTCATATATTCATATATTCATATATTCAGATATTAATATATTCAGATATTCAGATATTCAGATATTCAGATATTCAGATATTCATATATTCAGATATTCAGATATTCATATATTCATATATTCATATATTCATATATTCATATATTCATATATTTAGATATTCAGATATTCATATATTCAGATATTCATATATTCATATATTCATATATTAATATATTCATATATTCATATATTCATATATTAATATATTCATATAGTCATATATTCATATATTCATATATTCATATATTCAGATATTTAGATATTCATATATTCATATATTCATATATTCATATATTCATATATTCATATATTCAGATATTCATATATTCAGATTTTTAGATATTCAGATATTGAGATATTCATATATTCATATATTCATATATTCATATATTCATATATTCATATATTCATATATTCAGATATTCATATATTCAGATTTTTAGATATTCATATATTCATATATTCAGATATTCATATATTCATATATTCAGATATTCAGATATTCAGATATTCATATATTCAGATATTCAGATATTCATATATTCAGATATTCATATATTCATATATTCATATATTCATATATTCATATATTCATATATTCATATATTCATATATTCATATATTCATATATTCATATATTCATATATTCATATATTCAGATATTCAGATATTCATATATTCATATATTCATATATTCATATATTCATATATTCATATATTCATATATTCATATATTCATATATTCATATATTCATATATTCAGATATTCATATATTCATATATTCATATATTCAGATATTCATATATTCAGTTATTCATATATTTATATATTCATATATTTATATATTCATATATTTAGATATTCAAATATTAATATATTCATATATTCATATATTCAGATATTTATATATTCATATATTCATATATTCATATATTCATATATTCATATAATCATATATTCATATATTCATATATTCATATATTCATATATTCATATATTCAAATATTCAGATCTTCAGATATTCATATATTCTGATATTCCGATATTCAGATATTCAGATATTCATATATTCATATATTCATATATTCATATATTCATATATTCATATATTCATATATTCATATATTCATATATTCATATATTCATATATTCATATATTCATATATTCATATATTCATATATTCATATATTCATATATTCAAATATTCAAATATTCAAATATTCATATATTCATATATTCATATATTCATATATTCATATATTCATATATTCATATATTCATATATTCATATATTCAGATATTCATATATTCAGATATTCATATATTCATATATTCATTTATTCATATATTTAGATATTCATATATTCAAATATTCATATATTCATATATTCAGATATTCATATATTCAATATATTCATATATTCACATATTCATATATTCAGATATTCATTTATTCAGATATTCATATATTCATATATTCATATATTCATATATTCATATATTCATATATTCATATATTCATATATTCATATATTCAAATATTCATATATTCATATATTCATATATTAATATATTCATATATTTATATATTCATTTATTCATATATTCAGATATTCATATATTCATATATTCATATATTCATATATTCATATATTCATATATTCATATATTCATATATTCAGATATTCATATATTCATATATTCATATATTCATATATTCAGATATTAATATATTCGTATATTCATATATTCATATATTCATATAATCATATATTCAGATATTCATATATTGATATATTCAGATTTTCATATATTCATATTTTCATATATTCATATATTCAGATATTCATTTATTCAAATATTCATATATTCATATATTCATATATTCATATATTCATATATTCATATATTCATATATTCATATATTCATATATTCATATATTCAGATATTAATATATTCGTATATTCATATATTCATATAATAATATATTCAGATATTCATATATTGATATATTCAGATTTTCATATATTCATATTTTCATATATTCATATATTCAGATATTCATTTATTCAAATATTCATATATCCAGATATTCATATATTCATATATTCATATATTCATATATTCATATATTCATTTATTCATATATTCAGTTATTCATATATTCAGATATTTTAGATATTCATATATTCAGATATTCTTATATATCATATATTAAGATATTCATATATTCATATATTCATATATTCATATATTCATATATTCATATATTCATATATTTCATATATTCATATATTCATATATTCAGATATTCATATATTCATATATTCATATATTTATATATTCATATATTCATATATTCATATATTCATATATTCATATATTCATATATTCATATATTTATATTTTCATATATTCATATATTCATATATTCATATATTCATATATTTAGATATTCATATATTCAAATATTCATATATTCATATATTCAGATATTCATATATTCAATATATTCATATATTCATATATTCAGATATTCATTTATTTAGATATTCATATATTCATATATTGATATATCCATATATTCATATATTGATATATTCATATATTCATATATTGATATATTCATATATTCATATATTCAGATATTCAGATATTTTTATATTCATATATTCATAGATTCTAATATTCATATATTCATATATTCATATTTCAAATATTTAGATATTCATATATTCAGATATTCATATATTCATATATTCATATATTCATATATTCATATATTCAGATATTCATATATTCATATATTCATATATTCTTATATTCATATATTCAGATATTCATATATTAATATATTCATATATTAATATATTCAGATATGAATATATTCGTATATTCATATATTCATATAATCATATATTCAGATATTCATATATTGATATATTCAAATTTTCATATATTCATATTTTCATATATTCATATATTCAGATATTCATTTATTCAAATATTCATATATTCATATATTCATATATTCATATATTCATATATTCATATATTCTAATATTTATATATTCAAATATTCAGATATTCAGATATTTAGATATTCAGATATTCAGATATTCATATGTTCAGATATTCAGATATTCATATCTTCATATATTCAGATATTCATATATTCACATATTCATATATTCATATATTCACATATTCATATATTCATATATTCATATATTCAGATATTCATATATTCATAATCATATATTATTTATTATATATGAGCTATTAATATATTCATATATTCATATATTCATATATTCATAATTCATATCTTCATATTCATATATCATCATATCATATATTATTATATTCCAATATTCATCTATTTCATATATTCATATATTCATTATATTCATATATTCCTATATATCATAGATATTCATATATTCATATTATTCATATATTCCTATATTTCATATATTCGATAGATCATATATTCATATATTCAGATATATATCCATATATTCATATATTCAGATATTCATATATTCATATATTCATTATATTCATATATTCCATCTATATATCAGTAATATTCATATATTGCTATATATATCATATTCATGATATTCATATATATCACTATATTCATGATATTCAGTATATCAGTATATTCCATATATCATATTTCAAGGATATTCATATATATATTCACTATATTCAGTATATATATCATATATTTCATATATTCATATATTCATATATTCATCTATCATAATTAGTATATCATATTCATATATTCATATATTCATATATTCATATATTCATATATTCAGATATTCATATATTTATATATTTAGATAATCATATATTCATATATTCATATATTCATATATACATATATTCAAATATTTATATATTCATATATTCATATATTCATATATTCATATATTCATATATTCATATATTCAAATATTTATATATTCATATATTCATATATTCATATATTTATATATTCATATATTCATATATTCATATATTCATATATTCATATATTCATATATTTATATATTCATATATTCATATATTCATATATTCATATATTCATATATTCAGATATTCATATATTCAGATATTCATATATTCAGATATTCATATATTCAGATATTCATATATTCAGATATTCATATATTCATATATTCATATATTCAAATATTCTGATATCCATATATTTAAATATTAATATATTCATATATTTATATATCTATCTTGTCATCTATCTATTTCTCTATCTATCAATCTAATAATCTATCTATCTATTTTTCTTTTAATACATCTATCAATATGTCTATAAATCTATCTATGAATCTATCTATTTGTATATCAATCCGTCTATCTTTTTTCTATCTGTCTATCTATATTTATGTCTATGTATCTATCTATTTGTCTATCTATCTTTATGTCTCTGAATCTATCTATGTATTTCTCTATATATCTATCTGTCTCTCTATCTATTAATCTATTAGTCTATGTCTTTATCTATCTATGTATCTATGTGTGTGTATATCTTTCAATCTATCGGCATATCTCTCTGTATGTCTATCTATTTGTGTATCTATAAATCTATTTATCTTTTTATCTATCTCTTTATCTATCTGTCTGATAATCTGTATATCTATTTTTTATTTGCCTATCTTTTTTCTATCTTTTAATCTATCTATCTTTCTAATAATTATTCTATATATCTTTCTATTTATCTATCTATATATATATATCTATCTGTCTATCTTTTTATCTATATATCTATTTTTCTGTCTGTCTATCTATATATCAATTTATCTAACTATGTCTAATAATTTATATATTCATCCATCTATTTATCTCTCTATAAGTCTTTTCATTTGTCTATCTATCTATTTATCTATATATATGTCTATCAATCTGTCTATCTATTTATCTTTCAATATGTATATCAATCTATCTATCAATCTATCTATCAATAAACCTATCAATCTATATATTAATCTGTAATCAATCTTTCTATCAATCAAATTATCTATCTATCTATCTATTTATTTTTCTATTTATCTATCAATCTATTTCTCTATCTATGTAAATGTCTATCTATCTATCTATCTATATGTCTATTTATCTAGCTATCTATCTATGTATCTATCTATCTATTTGTATGTCTACCGGTATGTCTGTCTATCTTTTTGTCTATCTATCTATCTTTTTGTCTATCTGTCTGTCTATTTATTTATCTATCTATTCACCTTTTTTTATATCTAGTTCTCAATCAAATTATTAAACTATATATCTATCTATCTATCTATCAATCAATCTATATGTCTATCTATCTGTATAATGACCTGACTAATTATCTATCTATCTTTCTTTTTGTCTGTATGTCTAACTATATGTCTATTTGTGTGTCAATTTGTCTATTTATCTATCTGTCTATCAATCTGGCTATCTATATATATTTCTTTATACCTATTTGTCTATCTGTTTGTCTATCTACCTCTCTCTCTCTCTCTGTCAATATATCTATCTTTTTATCTTTCTATTTATCTGTCGATCTAAGTATATAACTATCTGTCTATCTATTTGTTTATGAATTTCTATATCATTCAATCTATCTATTTATCTATCTATCTATATATCTTTCTATATTTCTATCTATCTAATTATATCTCTATCTCTATCTCCATATCTATCTATCTATCTATTTGTCTAATAATCTTTATATGTATCATTCTATCTATCTGTCTAACTATCAAACTATATTTCTATCTATCTGCCTATCTTTTTATTTCTCTATCTTTATATATATATATATATATATATATATATATATATATATATATATATATATATATATATATTTGTCTATCAATCTATCTATCTATTTTTCTAACAATCTATCTATCTATCTATCTATCAATTTGTCTATCAATATGCATATCATTATGTCTATCAATCGATATATTAATCAAATTATCAATTATTATATCTATTTGTCTATCTATCTATCTAACTATCTATAAATCTATCTATCTTTCCTATCTATCTATTTATCTATATGTTTATCTATATTTCTATCTCTTTGCCTATCTATTAGTCTATCTATCTTGCTATTTGCATGTCTATCAGTCAGTCTATCTATCTATTTATCTATCTATCTATTTGTATTTGTGTGTCTATCAATCTTTGCAATTCTCATGTCTATTTGTCTATATGTCTGTCTATCTTTCTATCTATTTATTTATCTATGTGTAGGTTTATTTGTTTATCTTTCTTTCTATCAATTAATTTATCAATCTGTCTATATATCTCTGTACCTATCAATCAATCAATCTATCTATCTATCTGTTTAATAATATACCTATTTTTCTATATTTCTCTATATCTATATATCTCTCTGTCTGTCTGTCGCTCTATCTATCTATTTAACTGTCTATCTATTTGTATGTATATTTGTCAATCGATATGTTTGTTATTTATTTATCTATCTTTGTATCTATGTATCTATTTATCTATCTATCTATTTGTCTATCTATCTATTTGTCTATCTATTTCGTTATTTGTTTATCTATCTATCTATCCAATTGTCTATCTATTTATTTATCTATTTATCTATCTATAATTCTATCTATCATTACGTCTATCTATCTATCAATCTATCTATTTATCTATCAATCATATATATGTCTTTCTCTATGCCTATCAATCTGACTATCTATCTATCTATTTGTCTATCTTTATGTCTATGTATATATCTATTTAATACTTTATCTATCAATCTATATATATATATATATATATATCTCTATCTATTTGATCTGCATATCTATCTATCTATCATTCACTACAAGAAAAATCCCAAATAGCTAGGGATGATTCCCTAGCTATATAAAAGATTTTCTTTGCTAAATGGTATATAGTGATGGGATATCAATAGATCGTGTCCCTTTCTAAAGTGCTTCTTGCTAAATTTTAGCTACTAAATTTTCTCTAGCTAAAAAATTAGCGACGAAAAATTCCATCGCTAAAAAAAGAAAAATTCTGTTGCTAAAATAACAAGATAAACTATATATTTCGTCGCTAAACAAAAATAATGATGGTTAAATTCCTAGCTAATGTACCTAGCTTTAGAAAATTAGCGACGAAATATCTGTCGCTAATTTTAATATTTCCCTAGCTAAATTAGCTAGGGAAATTTCCTTCTCTAAATTAGTGAGTGATTTTTCCCTCACTAATTTAGCTAGTGAATTTTCCCTAGTTATTTTAATTTCAAAAATATTTAAATAATTTAAAAATTTTAAAAATTTTTTATTTAAAAAATTTATTATTTTTAAATCATATTGAATAAAAATTGAAACTATAAATAATTTATAATAAATAAAAATAAAATCATTTAACATCTTATTCAAATTCAATATTTTACATAATTGAAACACAGAAATAACAAACTTTTATTTTTATTCATCAATATATCTACCGACAGTGCATAAAGTATAATATATTCATTCATTGACATTGCTTTCTCTCCCTCAGCTCCTCCAATCATCATTTTTCTACTACGACAAAGCTGTCTGAGTCACAGCATGTAATGTCTAGTGAAAAATCTCATCACTTATAGAAGCTTTGTATGAGGAACAATGCAGCATAATATCTGTAAGAAAATTACACAACTCAGTCAAAAAAAAGTTATGTTTTGATACATATATAATCTTACAGTATATATGTAAATATATACTTGCAATTCACTCGTATATATATTACTACAATATATCTACATATAAACAATAGTTTTTAGTGTACGTATAAACTGAGTACAAATATACTTTGTATATACGTACATAAAATATTGTAGTATTAAATGTACGTATATACTAACTTTATTCGTAGGTATATATCTCATAAGGTGTTGTTGCTGCTGCTCCCGCAACCACTCCTACCACTACTGCTCCCGCTGCCGCTCTTGCCACTGCTGCCATTGCTGATTCACGGCCAATACCACTGCTGCTATCACAGCTGCCGCCGTCGCCACTACTCCTGAAGCCGCCACTGTTGCCACTGCTTCTTATGCTATCACTGATTCCTGTGCAGTAGCTGCTACCACCACTACTGCCACTGCTTTCGGTGCAACAGGTGCCTTTGCCTTCTATGTCGCCGCTTCCTCCGCTACCTCCACTACAGCAGCTACCACTACTGCCATTGCTACCGCGGCTACCGCCACTGCCACTGCTGCCACGGCTGCCTCTGCTGCCTTCACTGCCACGGCTGCCCCTGCTGCCTCCACTTCCATGGCTGCCCCTGCTACCTCCGCTGCCACGGCTGCCACCGTGGCTGCTGCCAGCCCTGCCGACGACGCTGCAGGTGCTGCTGCTGCCACTGCCACTTTAACTGCTTCTTGTGTCATTGCCGCCTCTACCATCACTGCCGCCACTACTGTCATTATTGCCACAACTACCTCTGATGATAATAGGCTTTTACATACCTATAATATGCTAAAACTCTACCCAAAAATTTTGGACACACACAAACATATTCACGGATATATCAAAATAGTTATTATAGACATGAACAAACAAAAATTACAGTTGAATGTAATATTGTTTTAAAAAAAATTAATTAAATAATTTAAAATTTAAAAAATAACTTAACTAAAAATAGAAACTATAAAAGAAAATTTTAAAATTCAAAAAATTTCATTTAATAACTTATTCTAATACATTATTTTACATAACAAAAATAAAAAAATAATAAAAATTATATTATATATTATTAATCAATGTATCTACCGAATGTGCATAAAGTATAATCTATCAATGCATTGATGTTGCTTTCACTTTAATTACTCTTCCGATCACCAACTTTCCACTGCGAAAATACTATCCGAGTCACGGTGCTTCATGTTTGTTGAAATATGTGTTCACTTATACATGCTTCATATGGAAAACAATGTGGTACCATATTTTTAAGAAATTTAAACCACCAAATCAAATCAAATTAAATTATTAATAACGATATTTTGATAAATATATATTGCTACAGTAAATATGTACATATATACTAGCATTTCACTCATACAGTTATTACTGCAGTATATGTACATATAAACTACAGTATTAAGTGTACATATATATTGAATACAAATATATACTCAGTATATATGTGCATAAAATAATGTAGTATTATATGTACGTATATAATGACTATATACGTACGTATATACCGCATATGTTGTGGTTTCTGCTGCTCTCATTACCGATGCTGCTCCCGCTACCACTACTACTCTCGCTATCACCACCACTACTGCTGCCGATGTTCCTGCCGCTGGCGCTGCTCCTGCTCCCACTACCGGTGCTGTTGGTGCTGCTGCCGTAGCTGTCGGTGTTGTCGCTGCCACCCCTACCGGCACCACTGCTACTGCCGCAGCCTCTACTACAGCCACTGCCACTGATGCCGCTACTGCCATTGCTGCCACTTCTGTTGTTGTTGCCGCTTCTGCCGTAGCTATCACAGCTACCGCTGATGTCGCCTAAGCCACTGCTACCGATGCTGCCGCTACTGCGGCCGTTGCCTCTTCCACTGTTACCACATTTGTTGCTGCCGTCTCTGCCAATGCTGCCTCTGCTGATTAAGGCTTTTAGATACCTATAATAGGCTAAACCTCTACCCAAAAAATTAAGAGACACAAAAATATATTCACAAATATATAAAAACAAATATTATAGACATGAACAAACACAAATTAAAGTTTATTTTCATACAGCTTCACCAAAAATCCAAAAGATGTCCAACAATTATATTTAAAGATAAAGAGAGTGCAAGGGTATAATGTTTTTAGAAAAAAAACAATAATATAAGCTAGCCCTCTTTTTTATAAAGCCGAAACGATAAATATGAGACCCATGCATTGGAAGTACCGTAGAAATGTCAGAATGCTATGAATTAGGATTTTTTCTTTTCTCTCACATAATGTGTCCTGCAATGATTCATAATTTGGTTATTTGAAAAAGCAAAGAATAAAACCAGAATAAAAAAAATTGATACTTGCAAAAAAATATCATAATTATTTACTACACAGACAAAAATAATTTAACAGTTCATAAATAATTCTCATGCTCCATCATCATCATCATAATTTGTAGGGAATGCTAGCCTTTCCTATGAGGATTCGCAGCTGGATCTCGGAATGCTATCTGATGTATCAATTCCGCTAACTATGACTCGATATAGGACATCTGCTATTGCATTGCTTTTTTAATATCTTTAATTTCTTGCATTTCTTCCATCAAATTAGTTATCTGCTCATCCTTCTTTTTCAGTTCAGTCTCCATATCTACAATACATTCATTTGTTTACTATGCTTGTTGTTCGACCGGCTCATCTACCATTGCTGAGGTAGATGAATTAGAAGCATGACTGCTACAACAAAATACCACTCTCTTAGAGTCGATTCAGTACACTAGCTATTTCTTTCAACCTCCTTTTGTCTCCAAATAAATTGGATCATAATCAATTGGTTGAAGATTCATAGAACCCTCAACTTGTTAATGAGAAGCTGTCACACATTCCTCCTTTATGTCCTTAGAATAAATGGAGATAAAAACTATTCTAGATTTACAAAAAATAAAATAAAAATTTTGCATTCAAAATAATTTTTATAATGTACTGTAGTTTTATAAAGTCTAAATAATATAACAATTTCTTACTGCAATCATCTGAGACTTGTTGTCAACATTCTGACCACCCACTTTCTTCACATGCATCTTCATGAAAATCTCATAGAAATTTAGATCTCGACACAATTCTCCAGCCTAGAATTTGTTTTTATTAATTCTAAAAAAACAAATGATAAAAAAGTTTAACAAAATTATTAAAACCATGCAGAGATTTTATATATTGGACTATTAGGACAAACAAAAAATATAGATATGTTTAGAATTTTAAATTTGTACCAAATCTCGAGCGTGCTCAATGCTCAACTTTGAACTTCCTGTGTGTCGACAGATTTCTGTACTTACTCCAACAACCTCACTTTGTCAAATTTTTTGCTGGAAATATCTGATTTTTTTTCACATATGGTTCCTCCCAATAATTAAGCCACATGGGCCAGTCTTCCTCGGATATAAAATTAGGCATTTCTTTAATTTTCTTTAATTTATGAACAAAATCAGAATACCGTTGAGCTATTTTGATCTCCCATAATGACTTTATCTTTCCATCAAATTTGGGTGACCATGTGCACTGATTCTATAAAAAAATGACAAAATAATTTATATTAACAACAAGAACATAATTATTTACTGCTTGAATAATAACCAACATAAAAGTTAAGTAATTAGATAATAATTTTTCAATTCTTTTATTTTGTTATTTTTACATAAAACTCATTAAAATATGACTCATTTGTCGATTGAGATACTTTCTTCCAGGAGAAAGCTTTGGCATTAGCCATTTTCTTGAAAGCCTTTGTAATTATAGTTGAATACTTATGAAAAGGAATAAAACTATAAAAATAAATAAATAACATAGAAAACAAACAAATCATAACAATATTAAAAAACCACTGACAGTAACATCAAATTTTTTTTTCAAATGATTTTTACATTTTTCTTTTACCTCTCATCTACAATATCAATTTCTAACTTTGCACTGACTTCAAAAGAAGAATCAATATTTGATGATGTTGTTGGTATTGTAAATCGGGGAACAATTAGTGTAAATTTTGGTGTAGAAGATTGAGATGGATCAAAAGTGTGAGCACGAAGCACAATTGGTGGTTGGCTTACATCTGATAAAGGTGTTAGTAGAGGTCTCAATGATGGTGATGGTGATATAAATGGAGATGGTGATTGTGGCTATGAGCTGGTACTTATTTTGGAACATTATGTAACATACCAGTTGAATTTGGTTCATTTCTATGTTCACGTCCAGCTCCACCACTACCACGTCCTTTAGGCGCCATCTTCTGTTCAAAATAAAACAAAGAACAAAAAATAGAAAGATAATGAACAAGCATGCATTTTTGAATAAAACACACTGATAGATTTCAATAAAATATAAAACATCTTTGAAAGTTTAAATTTATGATAAAATTATAACAATTTAATTATCGGCATCACTGTCATCCTCCAATAGATATTTTGATATTTTGTCTGATTCTGAAAGAAGTTCTAACTCATCTTCAGATAGAAATTGATCATCTTCAATTTCTATTGTGCCACCATTTGAGTCACATAAATTTTATGGATCTTCATCTACATTCAAAGGCTCAATATTATTTATGCCATCTTTTGGAATGCAGGTGCAATTTCTATGTTTGCACTTCTTTGATGTGATGGTGATACTTCAAATTTTGATCGTGCTTTGATCTTGCAAATCACCGACCAATCTCTCTTTTCACGAGATATACTCAGATATGTACAATAATATATTCGAGTAGCTCGAACTGCCATAATAAATGGCTCATTTCAATTATATCTATGTTTATGGTTATCAACCACTAGCTTATAACCCGAATGAATCTTTGTGCCCATATTTGGTGTAGGATCAAACCACCCACACTTAAATAATACAATCTAGTTATTTTTGAGTCCAGGATACTCCAACTTAATAACTTCTTTGAGTTGACAATAATAATCAATCTTATCTGCACTATATCTTGTGCCTTTAATGCATACTCCACTATTCATTATTATTTTAGAAGGACCGTGCCCGATTATGTAAAATTTATATCCATTAACAAAATACCTAAGATAGGTTGACATATATCAAAACGGGCCTTTACTTAGATTCTGAATAAAAATATTTGAATCTCCATTTAAAGGATCAATTACTTGAGACATTAATTAAAAATATTGATATTAACAAATAAAAGATAAAAATAAATTAAATAATTCAAATTTTAAACTTAATAATTCTCACATAATTTTTGAACCACTTTACAAATTCATTTTCTAGCATATAATCGACATCATTACTGGAAATTGATGGTTGTCTATATTTTAATTGCTCAGCATAAATACTGCACAAATATAAAAATAGAAAAAAAATGTACATCAATTTTTAATAATTCCTATTAAAGATAAAATTAAAGTATGATTTAACCTGCAACGATTTTGTTTATACATACTCAATGTATAGTGCAACCTCCTCACAATTAAGTAAAACATAGCTCATGGTTTCTTTGTACTTTTAATCTGTCATACATCTTTTCATTGCTCTTCCAAAAGCTCTTCCATGGTGCTTGAAGATAGATAGTTTGTCCACAGAACCATCTTCTACCATCACATGACCTTCATAATTCCACGGCACAATTCAATTCTTTGTATTGACATGATCATCAAAATAATAAGAACAAAATGATGATGCTTCTTCTACTAAATATGCATTGCGAATTGAACCTTCAACTTTTTCCTTGTTTCTAACATTCAATTTCAACTTACGAAGATACCTACAACCAAAATGTTAGGTTTCAATTTGATTAAATTACAATATTACTTATAGTACGAAATAATAAAACACATCAAATTATATGTATTTACCTCTCAAAAGGATACATCCACTTGAATTATACTAGCCCAACTATATGTGCTTCATATGCCAAATAGACTGGCAAATGCTCCATTGAGTGAAAAAAACTCGGTGGGAATATCCATTCTAGCTTACAAATAATAAGTAGGAATGTCATTTTCTAGCCTCACCATGTCATCTATTTTGATTGTGGTTGCAGTTAGCTATTTGAAAAACAAACTTAGTTCTGTAAGGACCTTCCAAAAACTTTGTGAAAGTAATTCACGGAATGCAATTGGTATTAAGCTCTACATAAATACATGACTATCACGACTTTTCATTTCAAATAACTTAAGATTCTTCATATCCACGCATCTACCCATATTTGACGCATACTCATCAAAGAATTTCAAAATTTTAAACCATTCACATAATATCTGTCTTGCCTTCTTATCAAGTGGGTAGCAAGCTTTAAACAATTTTCCTGTTTGCTCATTCAGTTTCAATTCAGGCCATCGACATTAATCATTCAGCTCTTGTCTTGATTTTAAAGTGTCTTTTGTTTTTCCATCTACTTTAAGGATGGTGTTGAAAACATTGTCAAAGAAATCTTTTTCAATATGCATTACATATAAGTAATGACGAATTAAATTGGACTTCCAATAGGGAAAGTCCCAAAATATACTACGTTTCCTCCAGCCAAATAATTTGCCTATTGGTTCATTACTTCCAGTAGCATCCTTTTTAGTTACCTTCTTCAAACCCAAACTATGAATTTCTATAATAATATCATCTCCTAAACGAATAGTTAGTTCAACTATCATCAGAGTTTTATTTCTTCGAAATGTACTTCTATTTCTTCGAAATGGATGATTCATAGATAGAAACTTAAGATGGTTATCAAACCATCACTATTTACCACTATATTTGAGGGTAAATGCATCGAATTTGTCATGCAATACGGGCATGCAAATCGTCATGTAGTATTCCAGCCAGACAACATTGAATATGCAGGGAAGTCATTAACTATCCACATAAGGGTTACCACATAATGAAATTTTGCTTCTTTGAGATATCATATGTATTCACACCAACATTCCATAAATGATTTAACTCTACAATAAGAGACTGTAGAAAATATCCAACATGTCTATTAGATTTTTTGGCCCTTGAATCAATATTGAAAAAAATATATATTGCTCCTTCATACACAACCATAGAGAAAAGTTATAAGGCATCACTATCATAGCCATGTTGAATACTATTGTCCAGATAGCCCAAATGGCTGAAATCTATCAGTGTAGAGAACCAATCTCACATTTCGACTTTTTGCTTCAAAATATTGATGTATATAATTAAAATGCTTCCAAGAAGGTGAATCTGATGGATGATGCATTACCCCTTCTTCAACCTCATGCTCGGAATGCCACCTCATATCATTTGCTGTAGCATTTGATGCATTTAGTCTCTATAAGCGAGGAATTAATGAAAAATAATACATCTTCTTAAGGACAACCTTCAATTTTTTTCGCATTTCTACAGCACGATGTGCTTTCCTAAATCGAGAATGGCCACAAAACTTACAGCTAATTAAATCACTATCACCTCCCCATTATAACATGCATCCATTTAAACAACAATCACTAGTCGATCCATTCTTCGTAGTAACTTCTTAGTGTTGTAAAATTTGTTAGTGATCAATTTATTATCCGGAACAATCTCCTTCATCAATTCTATCACCTGATCAAATAATTTTGCAGACATATGATTTTCCGACTTAATGCTCATTTGTCGACCCACAAGTGACAATTGCGAATGTGTTTTATAACCACACCATAACTCTTTATCTACAGCTTTAAGCATTTCATAAAATTTTTGAGCTTCAGGATTAGGTAGTTCATCCATGAAATCCATATTGAAATCAGGACCAGCAGCTTCCATGATCATTCTATGGTATGTGTTTGATCATTCTTCGCCACATGCAAACAATTCAATACCCTCATTTTGGTTAATATTCAAAGCATTTGTACTTTCCCCGTGATAAATTCAAACAAAATAATTTGGCACAAAGCCATATTTTGTCAAATGATATCTTATAGTGTTTTCATCACAAAAAGAGATATTCTAACATTTTCGATGATTACATGGATACTTAATTTTTTTTCCATCCTTCAATCTCGATTGACTACATGCAAAATTGATGAAAGTTTCAAGCCTAGTCAAAAAATCTTTATTCAAAAATCCATTAATAACCCTTTTGTACATCCACTGACAATCTGAGCTCATTTTGCCCTATTTTATTTACATAAAATATTCTTTAATCATTAATATAAATAAAGCATTCTATTACTTCAAAATATACAAAGAATAAAATAAAAATACTTACAAATGAATATTTAAAATTTAAATATCATGAATATAGAGGCAAGCCGATTGCCCAATCTACATTAATAGATAACATAATTTTTAGCACGATAAAGATTAAAATATATCACAGTTATACTAGATAAAGGGTGCAAAGTACAATAATGCACAAGAAATGAAAGCAAAAAAAATACATTTAATGTTTGAAGGAGGATAGGGAGAGAGAGAGAGAGAGATAAGGTGGGGAGAGTGATGGCTAGAGAAATCGAGAGATGGGGGGAGAGAGAGGGAGAGAAAAAGAGGGAGAGAGAGTGGGAGAGAAAAGGTGAAAGAGAGAGGGGGGAGAGAGGGAAAGAGAGAGAGGGAGAGAGAGAAGGAGAGAGGGGGGAGAGAAAGAGAACAAGCAAGAAAGAAGAGCCAGAAAAAAAATAACATGAGAGAGAGTGTGACACAAAGAAAAAGAGGATGAGAAAGACAGAAAGAATTATAGAGGGAGAGAGAGAAACACATAGAGAGTGTAGTGTTAGAATGAAGGATTATATAAAAGAAAATATAAGTTCTTTAGTACAAACCTATCAAATATTACATTTTTTGTTATACATAAGTTCATATTTGAGCCTGAGGCCCAAGGGTTGGGATTAGTAAGGGTATGACCCTTATTTGTATTATATCATATATTAGCCTGATCAATGCACACTCTCATGCTATGTGCTTACATAATGTTGATATTATATTTTTAGCGGGTTTATTTCACGTTGGTGCAACAAAATAGTATTATCCCATATATAATTATATGTTAGGATACATATAGTAAATGTAGTTATAAATAGTTACATTTAGTTTAACATATAATTATATATAGATATATGCATACAAGTAGTTATAAGTAAATATAAATAAATGTATACTAAGTTATAAATAATTATATAGATTTGCATATATGTATACATATATGTTTACATAATTAAAAATAAAGTTATATTTATATAAAATTTTAATAATTATACAAATATTTATATATAGTCATACACATTTAGTTAAACATTATGTTGTATGTTTTTATACATATAATTATAAATATATTTACATGTGGTTATACATATAGTTTTTCGTATAGTTAAACTTATATTTATAAATATATGTATATATATTTTTTCATATAATTTTATATATTTATACATATAGTTATATATAGGTATGGAAATGGTAAAATACATTTTTTATACTAATATATAAAAATGTATATTAAATACATGTTGTTAATTATATATTTAAATATAGTTATGCATAAAGTTTTTATAGTTATAAATATAGTAAGATAGAATTATTTATAGTTATATGTTATTATACAATATATAGCTATTAATATTTTTATATATTTAAACATATAGTTATATATAAATATATTCATGCAAATAGTCATACACAAATATATAAAATTATCAATAAATATATAGATTTACATATATGTATACATAGTTATAAATATAGTTATATTTAATGTTGTATAGTGTTATATAATTATACAAATATTTATATATAGTTATACAAATATTTATACATATGTATACATATATAGTTAAATATTATATTGTATGTTATTATACATATAATTATAAATATATTTAAATGTGGGTATGCTTATAGTTACACAAATATTTATAATTCTAAACACTGAAAATAATCAAATCCTATTTGCGTTGTAATGATAATTATTTTTGAATCCAAGATTTCTAAAAAGTTACTAGTTGGATGGTTGGTGGCATCATTAAATAGGTGTAAGCCCTGGGTTTTAACCTATCATTTTTCTTTGAAGAAGTATATTTTGGTCAACTCTATGAGAATCAAAAATTGATTTTTGATTTCTGAAACTATTATTTTAGATTTAAATTTTTTAAAAACTTATGTGAGATAAACGAAGCTGATGCATTTTGGTGCAACAAAAGTGGATAAAAGTTATAATATTATATGAAAAAATGTTAAGGGGAACCAACATGAAAATAATGAGAATCAAAAATTGATTTTTGATCTCTGAAACTATTATTTTAGATTTAAATTTTTTAAAAACTTATGTGAGATAAACAAAGCTGATGCATTTTGGTGCAACAAAAGTGGATAAAAGTTATAATATTATATGAAAAAATGTTGAGGGGAACCAACATGAAAATAATTATATTTTTTTACAATTTTTAATTTTAATATAACATTTGGGGATCCAAATCCAAAATATTTATGATTTGGGTCTTTCAAATTTCTATACTGATAATTACATTCCTTTTTTCATATGGAATGCATATGCTCAAGTATGCATATGAGTTTATGTAGAAACTCATTATTTCGTAAACAAAAACATATGCATATGGAGTTCATAAATACTCTATATGCATAAACATATGCATTAACTCGTTTTGCATACAGAGTAAGCTGAAAAAGGTTTATGCATAATGTTTTTTTTAATTATATTGGGATAATTATGAGTATCCGAATATGGGTACTAAAATATAACCCAAATCATAGATATTTTTTTTTTGGATTCTATAACATAATTATCCATTTTATATATTTATATATATATATAGATTAAGGATGAAAATATTAAGTATTATTTTTTTTTTTGCAAAGTTGGATAAAAGTTAGTGCTATTTTTGGATGCAACAAATTATAAAGAATAGCACTTTCATTGTCAAGAAAATTATATTTAATAAAATATTAAAATTGAACTAATTTAAGAAAATACTTCTCAGAGCAATATTCTTACCTTTTGGTGGTATCAAAGCATAATATTAATGTGTTTTGTTATTTTGTTTTGTAATTTAAGAGATGCAAGCCTAATATTTTTTTTCTATTTGAAGATTAGAATGATTAGGATTTCTTGTAATGAATGTAATTGCTACTTAAGAGCTATAAGGCTACTCTAATTTTTTCATCATCTTAAACTTTTTCTCCTTCTCTTACTGCTTCTTCTTCATCTTTTTCTACTTCTTCTTCTTTTACTGCTACTACCACAAATGAGTATCTACTTTCAAATGAAAATGCTCATTTATAGATGAGATAATATTTCTCTATGCTTTATCTTTAACATGGTCTATAGTATATGCCATTATACTTTCTCATTAATCAAAGATAAAAATATAGATTATAGTTCAATTGAGAAAGCTTACTAAAAGATGAGTATCTAATTGCAAATAGAGTATAAAGGGTAGATTAATTACCAATTGTGCAAGATAAATAATAGATGAGTATCAACTTGCAACATATAGGAATCCATTTGTTAGAGCATATGTTTGAGTGGTTGATTTGTCATTGTTGACAACTTCCTTGATTTGATAGAGCATAGTGATATATGTATCTCACACATCAACCATGATACAACATCAATATACATTTTTTTACAAGGTAAATGGTCTTGAGGTTGGTAATATATGTTCTACAAATCATCTCCATTGGAGAAACTAAGGTCTTGAAAGACTAACTATGGTCTCCTTTAATAATAATATTTTTTATATGACAAGATTAATCAATCAAAAAGTTTGGTTGCCTAACAACAACAAATCAATAGAACAAGCAAACACATAAATATTCAATTGATATGCCTTCCAATCTCAAAATATTATCAAAAGATAACCATCAATGGGTTTCAAACCAATTTGAAAAATATTATAGCTCAAATATAAAACCAGTTAATTAAATATGATAATTTTGAATTAAATCACAAATTATTTTTCATTTCCCCAAACTATACTTAATAAAGTTGAATTAAAAAATAGAATATATATATATATATATTCATATTATTTTTATTCCACACACACGCACATACACACTACAAAAATTATGAATAGATTAACCAAAATGGCTTTTCTAGATTTTTCAAAAATGATGTTAAATGCATAGCACATAGTAATTTTAAAAATGCAAAAATTATTAAACACATATACACACTACCATAAAATAAACGAAAACAATAAAAAACTTACACTATCAAAAAATACACTACGAAAAAAATTACCATAAATAACACAAACTATGATCATATTCACACTCTCATTTTATCATTCATATAATAGCAAAATAGAGATTTAAACTATTTGTTTTTCAATAATTATTCTAAAAAATTTATTTTTTAGAATAATAAATCAAGAACATATGTATTTTTTTTCGTGTTCCTCACTCAAGAACACCCGTGAACAAAAACATTAGCAATGGGCCATGAATAATTGAAGTTTTAAATAGAAATATTTATAACCATAACAAAATAAAAAGATAACAACAAACTATAACATCAAAATCACCCAAACCATGATAAAGAAGTTCACCCATTTTATACCAACATGCCCAAACAATGCATAACAATTTTTTCATTTCACATCAATTGTAATAAAAAAATTATAGATATAATTATGTTTAAATAGTTTAAGTATACTTTTTTATAGTTATATATATCTAGTTATGTTTAAACACTTATTTAAAGCAAACTTATATTTATGTATACTATTTTTGTATACAGTATGTAGTTATTTATATTGAAAATTTTTTTAATTCGGCATAACTACTATGCACCATCAAAATCCACACAATGACAACACATTATATCACAAATGCATGAAGTATGTATATGATTAAGTATATATACACCATCCAAAAACACCACGGTGAATAAAGGAGAAGAATTTCAGAAACATTATAACTTAAGCTTAATCAAGTTAATCGATGAAGAATAAATGTATAAAACGTAGCTCAAATCAAATAAAAATTAAAACTTAAACCTTGAAATCGAATATATGTTGTAGCATCGATGTCGAGGGATGGATGGCCTTCAGCGGAGGTTCACGTCACTTAAGTATCGGCGTCGAAGAAGATAATCGGTGTCGAAGAAGATAATCAAATTTTTTATATTTTTAATTATTATAACATTAAATAATATATATATATATATATATATATATATATATATAAAATCAAAAAGACTAATTAATTGTATTCACTACAAAAAAATTTTCGAACAAAATTAATATGCATGTTGGAAGGTACAAATGAAAAATAAACACCTTAAAATTTTTTATTATAATATTAATATAAACAATAAATATATAAACAATAAAAAAATATGATTAGCCTTATAAAAAAAATCAAATAGGTACGAAATTAACAAACTCCATATAATAAGACTTAAATGAAAAGATGATTTTCCTTCTAGTCACTCGCCATAAAAATTATAAAATACTATTAATGTTAAAAAATATATAAAAATCTATATTTTATCGTTTAGAATTTTTAAGTCATATTTATTATTTTAATAAAAAATTAATGTTAAAAGTTAATAGTCAAAATTTACTCAATTATTTAATCAGTATATATTTTTTTAAAAGCACACATCTATGTATTTATTTATAAATATTAATTTATTTTCTGTTAACTTTATTAAAAAATTTATATTTATATTATATTTCAAGATTTTCAAATATTGTATTATTTATTTATTTTAAAGTTTTCTATAATAATATAATTTTTTTACTTATAATAATATTAATTTTTACTAGTTTATTCATCAATTTAGATAATTTATAAAATATTTTCTTTTTTATTATACAATGAATTAATTTATATTTATATTAATAGAAATTTTAATATATGTTAATTTAATTTTTAAAATAAACAAAAGAATTATTATACTTATTGAATTTAATATATAATGTTACTTTAATACAAATTTTTTATGTTTCTTATTTTTAAATTTTAGAAAAAAATTTTGTATAATTTTATAAAAAATTAATTCACCATAAAAATAGTTAATTTAGTGCTTATTAATATATATAATTGTTTTTTGTATTTGAATATTTTTTAAAATTATTTATTTATAATATAATTTTTTTATGATTTTATAAGAAGAATGTATGTTTCAATGATTGCTCATCTATAGACTATTACCATACATTTAATAAACAAAATTAAATAAAATATTAAAACTAATAAAAAATAAAAAAAATTAGATAAATAAATATTGGTTAAGGAAATGCCGTTGCTAAATCCGTAGCTAAATTATGGATTTTATAAGGTAGAGAAAATTCGTCGCTATATTACATATTTTACTAGCTCAAGAAAATTTGTCGCTAAATCATAGATTTTATTAGAACGATAAATTCCATCGCTAAATCTGTTGCTAAATCCATCGTTAAATCATGGATTCAATTAGAAAGGAAAATTCCGTTGCTAAATCCATCACTAAAACATAGATTCAATTAGCAAGGGAATTTTTTTTGCTAAATCTGTTGCTAAATCATGGATTTTATTAGCAATGGAAATTCCATCGCTAAATAATTGATTTTATTAGCAAGAAAAATTCTGTTGCTAAATCCGTCGCTAAATCATCGATTTTATTAGCAAGAGAAATTTCATCGCTAAATCCATCACTAAATAATGAATTTTATTAGTAGAGGAAATTCCATCACTAAATCCGTCTCTAAATGATAAATATTATTAGTGAGGGAAAATCCCTCGCTAAATCCGTCGCTAAATAATGACTTGTATTAGCTAGGGAAATCCCTGACTAAATCCATCGCTAAATAATGACTTATATTAGTGAGGGAAAATCCCTCGCTAAATCCGTTACTAAATAATGGCTAGTATTAGCGAGGGATATTCCGTCGCAAATCCTTCTATAAATTGCATGCTATTCTTCAGTGAAATTTACGAAAAATTTCCATCACTAATCCATCGCTAATTTCGTCGCTAAAAACCCCACTTTTATTGAATGAATTTTACGAAAATCTTGCGTCGCTAATCCAAGGCTAAATCCTCATCTTTTTTACATAATTTACGAAAATTTTTCCGTCTCTAATCCATTGCTAATTTTTTTTCTAAAAAACATTAATCCCTTGCTATTCCCAAGCTAATCCATTACAATTTAGCTAGGGATTGATCCCTAGAAAAAATTACCTAGCTAAAATGAATTTTGCTTGTAGTGATTCTATCTATTTGTCTATCTACCTATTTATGTATCTCTCTATCTATCTATTTATGTATCAGTATGTCTATCTATTTATTATCTTTCTATCAATATATCTTTCAAACTATCTATATATCGATCTATCTGTCTATATATCAGTCTATCTATCTATCTAATAGTATATCATTCTTTATATCTATATATCTAACTATCTATCTATCTTTCTATTTGTTTATATGACTATTTATTTGACTATTTATAAGTCAATCTGTCTGTGTATCTGTATGTCTATCAGTATGTCAATCTATCTACATATGTATCTGTCAGTCTATTTTTCTAACTATCTATTAGTATATCTATCTGTCTATCTGTCTATCTATCTATCTCAGTATATATCTCTTTGTATATTTGACTATCTATTTGTATGTATATATGTCTATCTATCTGTCTATCTTTCTATATGTCTATCTATATATATAAAAGTGTCTGTCTATCTATTTATCTATCTGTTTGTCTATCTATATGTATATCTGTTTCTTTATATATATGTTTATTTATCTATCTATCTATCTATCCGTCTGTCTGTCTGTCTTTCTGTCTATCTATTTGTTTGTGTATCCATCCATCTATATGTCTAACTATCTGCCTGTCTATCTGTTTATCAATCTATCTATCTATCCATCTATCTATCGATTTATCTATCTATCTTTCTATTTGTATAACTATTTGTCTATCTATCTATTTATTTATTTATTTATCTATCTGTCTATCTATATAAATATTTGTATATCTATCTTTTGTCTATCTACCTATCAATATGTCTGTCTATCTTACTATCTATTTGTCTTTCTTTAGTATGTCTATCAATCTATATGTCTATATGTTTTTTTAATTGTCTATATATCTTTCTTTCTATCTGTCTGTCTATCTATTTGTCTTTTTGTTTGTATATCTATCTATCTATCTATATGTCTATCTATATGTCTTTCTATATGTCTATCTATATGTCTATCTATATGTTTGTTTATCTATTGGTTTATTCGTCTATTTATCTTTCTTTCTATGTGTCTGTCTATTTGTCTATCTATCTGTCTGTCTTTATCTTGTCTATCTATCTGTCTATTTATCAATCAATCAATTATCTTTATATCAATCTATCTTTCTGTTTATATATCTAATTATCTATCTATCTATTGGTATATTTTTCTATCTATTTATCTATCTATAAGTTTATTTTTCTATCTATCTTTCTATCTATCTTTATGTCTATCTATCTATCTATCAATTTAAAATCTACCTTCCTATCTATCTATCAATCTATATAAATGACTATCTATATGTATATATTTCTGAATATAAATATGTCTAACAATTTATCTACCAATTTGTCTATCAATCTATGTATCAATTTGACTATTAAATTGGCTATAAATCTATCTCTCAATCTATTTTCAATCTAATTATCAATCTAACTATCTATTTGTCTATCTAATTTTTAATCTATTCATATATTTTCCTATCGATTTGTCAATTTATGTTTCTATATATATATATATATAAAATATTTATTATCTAGCTATCTTTCTTTCTTTCTAACAATCTTTTTATCTATCTGTATATCTATCTATCTATCTATCTATTTGTCTGTCTATCTTTCAGTCTATCTATCAATATATTTATCTGTCTATCTATCTATTTATCTTTCTATATATCAATATGTCTATCTTTATAACTATATATCTGCCTATCAATTATATTATCATTCTATTTATTTTTCAATCTATCTCTCAATCAATCTATCTATCTATCCAACTAATAATATGTCTATTTATCTATCTATATTATCTATTTATCTACTTTTTTTATCAATTTGACTATCTATCTATCTATTGTCTTTCAATCAGTCTTACATTCTGACTATCTATCTATCTATCAATATGTCTATGAAGCTATCAATTAATCTGTCTATAAATCTATCTATAAATCTGTTTATTAGTATGTTTATTAATCTGTCTATTTATATGTCTATGTTTATGGCTATCTATCTATATATCTATCTTACTATCTATCTTTCTACCTACCTACCTACCTATCTATCTATATGTATATCTATCTGTCTGTCTGTCTTTCTATCTATCTATTTGTCTATCTGATTATCTATCTGTCTATTTGTCTATCTGATTATCTACCTGTCTATCTATCAATAAATCAATCTATCTATATACCTATCTATTTATCTATCTATCTATATTTTCATATTACTATCTATCTATTTGTTTATCTGACTGTCTATCTGTCAATCAATCTATAGATCTATCTATCGAAATATATAACTATCTATTTATCTATCTATCTATATTTTCATATTACTATCTATCTATCTATCTATTTATCTATTGATCTATCTATCTATCTATATGTTTATATATGTGTCAATCTATCTAACGATCTATCTGTCAATCTATCTTTCAATATATCTTTCTATCTATCTGTCTATCTATATGTTTATCTATCTATCAATATATCTATATATCTTTCTATCTTTTGCAATCTATTTGTCTATCAATTTATCTATCTATAAATTTATTTTCTAACTATATGTCTATCTATCTATTCATATTAATATCTATCTATCTTTCTATCTAATTATTTAAAAATATATCAATCAATCTATCTTTCAATATATTTACTAAACTGTCTATTAATTTGTGTATCAATCGAGCTATAAAACTATATATCAATATGTCTATCAATCTAACTTTCAAAAAAATTATCAATCTGACTATCTATTTGTCTATTTATCTATTAATCTTTCTATATATTTATCTATATATTTGTATATTAATCTGTCTGTCTATCTATCTATCTATTTTTCTATCTATTTATCTATCTATCTATCTATGAATCTATCGATCAATCTATCTATCTATCTTTCTATCTGTATGTCTATCTATCTTTCTATCTATTTTTTTATCTATATATCTATTTTTCTATTAGTATATCTTTCTATCTATTTATATGTCTATATATCTGAATATTTTTTTTATCTATCTATATCTCTATCTATCTGTCAATCTATATCTATCAATCTATTTGTCAATATATCTATCTAATAATCTATCTATATATCTGTCTATCTATATTTTTTTCAATTTATCTATGTATCTGTCTATCTATCTGTCATTTAATCTGTCTTTCAATCTATCTATCATTTTCACTATTAATTTGTCTATCAATCTTTCTTTAAATATATATATCAAACAATCTTTTAATCTATCTATTATAATGTCTATTAATCTGTCTATCTATGTCTATCATTCCGTCAATCTTTCTATCTATATATCTATCTATCTCTCAATATATCTACATATCAATATATCTACATATCAAAATATCTATCTATCTATTTATTTGTCTATCTCTCTACCTATTTATCTACTTATCTATATATCTATCTCTCTCTCTCTCTCTCTCTATCTATATGTATATATATATAGCTATCAATCAATCTATCTATCTATCTATTTGTCTATATATCTATCAATATATCTATTTATTTATCTATCTTTATGTCTATCTATTTATCTCTATATCTATCTATCTTTCTATCTATATATCTATCAATTTTTTTACCTGTCTCTATCTTTCTATCTATCTATCTATCTATTTATCTTTCTATATATCTAAAAGTCAATCAATCTATTTATCTATCTATTTATTTATATATCTATCTATCTATGTGTCTATCTATCTGTCTAACTATATGTCTATCTATTTATCTATTTATATATCTATCTATCTATCTATTTGTCTATATATTTGTTTATCTAACTATCTATCTATATATCTGTCTATCTATCTTTCTGTATGTCTGTCTATCTATCTATCTGTGTATCTATCTTTCTATCTATATATCAATCAATCAATATGTCTGTCTATCTATCTATCTATCTATCTTATCTTTGTATGTATGTATCTATCTTTCTATGTGTTTGTCTGTCTATATATCAATCTATCATTATGTCTATCATAATGTATATCAATCTGTCTATCAAATAGTCTATCAATCTATATCAATTTGTCGATCAATTTGTCAATAAATTTGTATATCAATCTATATATAAATATATCTATCAATCTATCTATCTATTTATCTATCTATCTATATATTTGTCTATCTATCTATCTATCTATGTCTATATCTAAATGTCTATCTTTCTGTCTAATAATCTATATATCTATCTATCTATATATCAAGCTATTTATCTCTCTATCATATGCCTTTCTAAATGTCTATTTATCTACCTATCTATCTTTATATCTATCTATTTATCTATCAATCTATCTATCTATCTATCAATTAATCTATTTATCGGTATATCTATAATATATCTATCTATCTTTATATCCATATATTTATCTCTTTATCAATCTATCTATCTATTTTTATCTATCTATCTATCTTACTATCTATATAGCTTTCTACCTACCTACCTATCTATCTATCTATCTATTTGTCTTTCTAATTATTTATTTATATATCTCTCTATTTGTCTTTCTAAATATCAATCTGAATCTTTATCAATCTATCAGTCTATCAGTTTATCAGTCTATTAATCTATCTATCTATCTGACTATCTATCAATCTATCGGTCTATTTGTATATATATGTATCTATCTATAAGTTTATCAATATATTTGCCTTTTTGTTTATCATGCTATCTATCTATTTTATGTCAAAATGTTTATATGTCAATCTATATATCTATGTAACTATCTAACTATTATATTTATCAATTAATTTATATATCTTCTTTCTATTTTTCGATCTCTCAAACTATCTAACTATCTTTCTATTTATAGGCCTATTTGTCAATCTTCATATATATATATATATATATCACTCATTCTATTTGTTTACATTTATATTTGTCAGTTTATCTAAATGTCTATATAACAAATATGAAATCAAGTTATTATCAACAATTGGTATTGGAGGTTTAGGTTGTGGATTATGATGCACCATTGGGCGAAGTTACTATTGATGATAATAATGAATTTAATAAATAATAAAAATTTTGCAGACAATATCAACATGTTAAAAGAGGTGTTCTCAATTCTCATACACAGTGTTTTGCAAGAATTGTCTAGAAGAATTTATATTTTGTAGACAGTTATGACTACATTTGAAGAAAAAGTGAAAATACTAAAAATCTATAGAATAATTTTTGGTTTTTTGAAAATATAGATGGAGGATTATATATACTAGAAAAATATATATCAACCACTTTGAGGAAGATGATAGAATCTATGAAGAAAGCAGTTGAATTCATCTGAAATATGATATCTTACAAACTTACTTTAAATATAAAAAATGAGAAGAGCATAGTAAAGTTTAAGATGGCTCTTGCTAGTATATACGAAAAACTAATAGATGCTAAAAAAGTGCACATGATGAGGTGTTTTTTCAATCTGAAGTTGATAGAAAGCACATCAGTGACCCAAAAACTCAATAAAGTCACCACAATCACAACCCAATTAAGTTTTTTTGGTATTGAAGTCAATGATGAAGTATGTGCATTGATACTTCTGTGTTCTCTATCAAAAATTATCATATTATAATTATTGTTGCTCATAGTTCATCAAGAACTAATAAATTAAAATTTGATGATGTTCAAGATCTAATTCTCAGCAAGAATATTCAACAGAGATAGACATGTGAAACATCAACCTCTTTAGAATTATATACAAAGTTAATTGAAAGAAATTCAACCAAGAGAAAATGTCAAAGCAAATCAAAAACAAGAGGTCTAAATCTAAGAATCATTGTAATTATAATACCTCAAAGACCATTAAGTATTGAAAATATAGAGAGACAAGACACTACAAAAATCAATGCAAGTGTTAGTTATTTTATAGCATGGTAAAATGTATCAAAAGTATATGATTTAACAAGTAATAAAGTTAACTCTATGAATCTGGATTATCATTTCATAGATATTGATTATTTGGATTAATTATCAAAGTTTCTTCATTTTCTAAGCTTACAATAAGTAAATAGTTTCAGATGTTTACTCAAGTAAACAATTCTATGGTTAGCTTACATTATGTAAATAGTATCAAGTCCATGGGTATACATTTTATGAGATAATGGCTATAGAGGTTATAAAATATGTGAGAGCTACTCATCCATATAGTGGAATTTCTAAAACGCATCAAAATGTCATCGGCATCAATACATGTAGGAAATAATGTATGTCAGATGAGCTGGATATCTTATATATTTTAATCCAGTATGAATTATATTGATAGTCAATGCTAGGGTATTTATAAGGGAGATTATGCGGCATTTAATTAAACATAGTAATTAAAATATAGTAAAATATATACATGTATTTAAATGTCTTGTAAATTTGTATCAGTATACATAAAGCCTATTACATTTTTATTTGAACTAATTGAAAACCAATCAATAAATATTTACAGATATTAATTTGACATTAACAGATATTAATGTGACTATACTTTAAATTTACAGATATAAATACACTCTTACATTTTTATAAGAGTGTGTGGTTTTCTCTATACATAAAGTCATGTATAAAATATAGTTTACAGATATTCATTTAATTATACTTATTGGGTAGGCGAGGCATTATGGAATAATAGATATTTTCATAATGCAAATTTATTAGATGTGTATTTCATAATTCTGACTTACAAATTTCAAATATACATTATTAAAATCATATCATAAAGTCAATATATCTTTATTTGAGTAAAATATGTATATAATGTTATATGTATAATACTAATTATATCTGAAATACATGACATGTATATTGAATGTATCATATATAAAATTATGATATATATATATATATATATATATATATATATATTGTAATATTTATATATAGTTTTGTTTATGTAAACAATTTTTATAGTTATAAATATAATAAAATACACTTATATATTTATGTGTTATATACACAATGCCCAACACAAAACACCCATTTTGTGTTATATACGATTAAATTTATATAAGGAATCCAATTATAATTAAATTAACAGAATATGTATTAAAAAAAGTATAATTAAATTAACAGAATATGTATTAAAAAAAGTATAATTAAATTAAGTTTATATTAGCATACCTGCTGCCCAACACGACAAAAATGCATTAGGTATGTATCGTAATAAGTATTATTAAATTAATGTATTCGGATAAAGAAGAAGAATTTCAAAAAAAAAATTAGCAAAATCAATATGCATTAAAATAATCGATGAAGAATTAGGGTAGAAAATGTACCTCAAATCAATAACAAATTATTACTTAATTCGAATATGTTTATTCTGCGTCGATGTCGCGAGAAGAATGGAGGACTGTGGAGTAATTGTGTCACTTATTCTTTGAAAATGTCGAGAGAAAGATTGAGGACTTAGTCTCGACAAACTAAATTTAAAATAACAAATTATATATATTTCCAAAATATTTATATTTATAATTATAAAAACATTAAATAAATAATATAATATATATATATATATAATACAAAAAGACTCATTTATTTTCGTTACTATCAAAATTTTTTCAACTTAATTAATGTGCGTGTAGCAAGGTACAAATAAAAAATATACACCTTAAAATTATTTATTATAATATTAATTAAACAATAAATATATAAACAATTTAAAAAAATATATGTTTAGCCTTATAAAAAAAATATCAAATAGCTATAGAATTAACAAACTTGATATAATAAGACAGACATGAAAAGATGATTTGTCTTCTATCCACTCTCCTAAGAGGTATAAAATAGTCTTAATGTTAAAAAATATATAAAAATTTATATTTTATGGTTATAAATTTTTAAGAATTCATCATATTAATTTTTATGAAGATAATATGTAATAATTTTAAAGGCATAAAATTTTATATTATTTGATATCATTTATAATTTGTAAAATTCAAAAAATTACTTAAAGTGATAAGATAATTCTTATAAATTATCTTATCACTCAATTGTTTTAATAGAGACTGAATGTTAAAAGTTAATAGAAAAAATATTACTCAATTGTTTAATTCTTATAAATTTTAGTAGGGGCAAACATATATGTACTTATTTTTAAATATTAATTTATTTTTTTAACTTTAATGAAAAAATTTATATTTTTATTATATTTCAAAATTTTCAAATTTTGTATTAAGTATATTTTTTAAAAGTTTCCTATAACTACAGTATATATGTACATATATACTGCAGTATTATATGTACATATATATAATCACATAGCCTTAAATGACACAAAACTACAACAAATTAGTATTATCCCATTTATACTTCACAAAGGTGGAACAGAACTTAGCTATCAACATAAATAAGAAATACGAAGATAATTTAAATTTTGGAAAATATCTCTAAAAAATCATAGAGAAAAACCTGGAAGATGAGCCACGAGCCAGGCTTGGGGCATAAAAGTTCACATCTTGCCTCCCAGCAACCAGAACTCTCTATTAGTCCCAAGGCTTATAAGGGGGTTTTTCTGCACCGCCATGACTGAGTTGACATGAGACTGATAATTTCTAGCAGTAACCATGAACAAATAAATAGGAATCTTGAACATATAAAAAATGAGCACTCCACATGCTAATGTGCAACACAAAATGATGAATAAATTATTAGAATAATAATTTTGAATAACTATAATCTAAGCAATCCTTGTCTTACATATTTAAAACAATGACATAACAAAATTTTATTACATCTTTATCATCAATGTATCTACCAATAGTACATAAAGTATTATCTATATGTGCATTGACGTTGCTTTCTCATCCTCAGCTCCTCCGATCACCATCTTTCAGCTATTACAAAGCTGTCAGTGTCACGGTGTATCATGCCTAGTAAAAAAAATCATTCACTTATACAAACTTCATATGGAGAATAATGAGGTTCCATATCAGTATGAAATTTAAATAAATGAATAAAATCAAAAAAAAAACAAATAAAAAAAGTTATGTTTTGGTAAATATATAATATTGTAGTATATATGTTTATATATACTGTAGTGTATATTATGATATATTATTGTAGTATTATACACTCAGTATATATGTACATATAATGCTATAGTATTATATGTACAAATACTACAGTAATATATGTGTGTATATACATACGTATATATAGCATTTGTTGCTGCTATTGCCGCCACCGCCGCAGCTGCTACTGCTGCTGCTATTGCTGCTACCGCTAGCCCTACTTAGAGGTGTCAAAAGGGCCGGGCCGGCACGGCACGGCCCGGTTTTTAATGGCACGATCGTGCTACCATGCCGTGCCCGACCAGGCACGATTTAAAAAGAGACGGGCCCGGCACGGCCCGTAGGCACGGCCGTGCCGTGCCGTGTCGGCCTTCTCTGGCCCGGCCTGGCCATACAGGCCAGGGAAGAGGCAGACCCGAGCGGTCAAGGCGCCGAGCCCGAGAGTCCGAGACTGAGAGAGAGGGAGGCAGCAGGCTGCACCGCACGGCTAGGCAGAATATTTTTTTTAAAAAAAAATTTATATATTGTTAATTGTATTGCTTAATGTAGAGTATATAATTAAATATAAATATATTTAAAAATGTTAAAAATAAAAATTAAATAAAAAAACAAATTTTAGAAATTCATTTTTTTAATCAAATTCTTATTAGTTTAGCTTTTATTATATTTATTAATTATAAATTAAAGTTATTAATTTTTAAAATAAAATTTAAAACGTAAAAAAAAATAAATCAATACATTATGTTAGTAAAAATAAAAATTAAAAAAAATTAAACAATACAAAAGAAAAATTACCAATCATCCATTTGAAACAGATGGTCCGAACCGAAAAAACAAGTATAAGTTTCAACACAACGTACAAACAAAGCGTAAAAATCCAATCAATAAAAAAACATCGGAAAAAAACAGCAGATCATCATCAATCGTCAATCGGCATATCATGAGAATCATCAGCCGCAACATCAAGATCAGTATCATATGGATCATCATCATCGGCAATCAACTCCTCCGCCATCGTAGTGGAAGTGGATGCGACTGCAGTTTCTGTCCCAGTCCCAGCTCCAGCACGATCATGAATGCTAAACCTCGATTCCTCCTAATCCTTCAAACATGCCAAGGCCTCAACCATATATGGACGTAATCTCGATCTCCTATCCAAAATCACGTTCACTGCAACAGAAAAAGCAGACTCTGATGCTATTCTCGACACTGGAGGAGTCAGTAGATCCCGTGCCATCCTAGATAGCACGGGATAGGCGGACTCATATGATTTCCACCACTGTAATAAATCAAGATTCTTAGTATCAGAATGTGATAGGATTGAGCAGTAATCGGTATCTAAGTATCGAGACAGCTCGCTCCTATGTGATGGTCCACCCCTACGTTTCCCCCTCGCTAGCTGAATGGAATAATCATCATCTCCGAACAAGGTATAAATGTCTGTAACTACAGTCTCACCACCACCACCACCATACCTAGTATCGTAGTATGTGAATATGTCAGTCAACCTCTCGTGAATGAACCCTTCCGGTGGCTCTTCCAGGTTCATGCACGAGGAAATGAAAGTTAGGGTGTTTTCTACCCCTTCCACCTTAGCCCTAGGGTCCATGCATGCAGCGAGGCAATAAAGAGATGGAACGGTAGACCAGTACTTCAAGTACTTGGTCTCCATCTCTGCAACCATATGGCTAAGCATCGGGTCAGCTCGATACTTCCTAAACATCCTACTAATGTTGCATATGCACCGGAGTGCAATGCAAGTGGTGGGCGTATAAACCGACGAACACATGTTCGTCGTGTCATAAAATATCTTCAGGAATTTCATAAATGAAATTCCTGAAGCCCAGTTAGTGTCGTCAATAATAAGTTCGTCACTCTTACTATTGACGTAGTCGGATATCACGTGTTCGTATCCAACACATGATTCCAACATCAGGTACGTGTAATTCCAACGATGTCTCACATCCGATTGGAATTTCTTCTTCTTAAGATTCGCAGACAAACAGAGAGTACCAAACTTATGTTGTCTGCGAGGAGTACAAATATACTTTAGTGCATTGCGTATATTATCCAACGCGGGGGAACACACCTTCATACCAGTTTGAACAATCAGGTTAATCACGTGACACATGCATCTGACATGAAAGATCTCTCCTAATGGTGCGTCTCTAATATTCCTAACAAACATATTGATCGCTACTCCATTATTAGAAGCGTTAACGAATGTGACACTAAAAATTTTATTTTGAATTTTATATTCCCTAAAGATTTTCATCATACACTCAAAAATGGCCGGGCCATCATGAGGATGAAGAATCTCAGTGAATCCTAAAATTTTTTTATTGATTGTCCAGTTAGAATCTACATAGTGACTCATGAGACATGCATAAGAAGAATCATCGTGACATGTCTATATATCGGACGTCAAGGACACCACTCCACTATATGCCATAAATTCTTTAATAATTTTTTGTTTTTCTAACTTATATATCTTTAGTATGTCATTCCTAGATGTGGACCTAGGAATCCTACGATAGGAAGGCTGAAAATAAGTCTGCATGATGCGCACTACCCTCGGATCTTCGGAAAATCAGATCGGAAGACACATCAATATGATGAGCCTGGCCATGCCGTCCCTACCCAACTCGCTGGAGTATATGAAGGTAGTAAACTTTGAGACTGGACTTGATCCAGTCTCAAAAAATGTAGTGCCAAGTTGGGTTTTCCTAGGATCTAAGGGTCCATGTTTTTTGGAGCATAATTCGTCATGCCTCTTAAGGTGCCCAATCCCAAATGAACTCTTGCATGTTAATAGTCCCATACAATATTTGCACTGTTCCATTTCTTGTTCCTCACCCCTATCATTTTTTTGTGTTATGATTTTAAAATGAGTCCAAACTACAGAAGTCCTCCTAGTTTTTTGTTTTTTAGAACTTTAGGGTGAGACGACTGGAGAAACCAAAGTTTCAGTAGCCTCAGACCACTATGTAACACAAATATTTTCATTTTACAAATTTAAATACGTGTCAGGTGTATTTGTCTTTTTTTATGTTTTTTATTTTTTCCTAATTTTTTCTAGAGAGAGAAACTTTAGAGAGAGAGAGAGAGAGAGTAAAAAACATAAAATAAAATACCCGGTAAACACAATGAGGTTAGTCACATGCAAGGTGCACTGCAGCAAGCTCTGATGTTCAAAACTCAAGTTGAGTTTCACGAAAATCCTAGCCGAAAGCAAAATCCCGAGGCCCTAGAGAGAAATGCACGGTTTATGTGAGAGAGAGAAAATTTTGAGAGGATATATGTTTTTGAAAGACATAAATGTTATTGGGAGGGGAGTAGAATTTATAGATTAAAGATATTAATTTTTTATAAAAAAGATATTTTTTTTATATTTTTTTGAATTTTTAATATATATTTAGGGGCAGAATCACGAGGACCGTTGGATTCTGCCCCCTAGCCGTTGGAGGCGAATCCAACGGCTGAAAATGAATATCATTTGAAAATTTTTTTTTTCCCATTGGGATTGGGTCGGGAGTCGGGACAGCGGGTCGGGTTCAATCAGACCCGACCCGCGGGTTTTTTTCGGGAGGGGGCAGGTCACGCCCGCGCGTGCCCGCGTGAAACCTAACCGGCACGAGAATATCCCGAGCCGCCGTGCCCTGCCCGGCCAGGCACGGCACGGCTCGTGCCTGGTCCGGGCACGACACGGGCCCGTGCCTGGTCCGGGCACGACACGGGCCCGTGCCTGGTCCGGGCACGACACGGGCCCGGGCACGGTTTAAAAACGTGCCAGGCCCGCCCAGGCATGGCCGAACCGTGCCGTGCCTCGTGCCGACATGGGCCGACCCGGCACGGTTGACACCTCTACCCCTACTGCTACTACCATTTGTTGCTGTTGTTGGCTCCACTACCCCTACTGTAGCCACCACTAATGCTGCTCCTACCGGCACCACAATTGCTGCTCCTACTATTGCTGTTGCTGCTGCTGCCCCTACTGTCGCTGCTGCTTCTATTGCCATAACAGCAACTGCCGCTGCCACAACAACTACTGCCACTAGCTACCACTAATAATAAAAGTTGGAATGGTGATTATGCTCGACTGATGAACTTTTCTACTGACCCCTCGTTTTGAGATTGAGCGAGTTTTTGACATGGCGGCAATCTACTTCTCCCTAAACAAGACCAGATATTCCTCTTGGCACTCACGGCCTATAAAAATCAGGTAATGATACAATTTTCCTTCCAATTGAATATTGTAATAAACTTACACGAGACTACATGAGCATCATTATCATCATCCTAAGACATAGTACAATTATAACCAATCATTGTAGTGCCCACAGCAAAAAAAAACTTATTTCTTCATACATACGCTTTGTACCATGTGATAATTACATATCTACACAATTACAAAAAGATTTAAGACCAACCTATGGCTTCCTGGCTGGCCTAGATAAGAAATATCTTCATGCCACAGTTTGGGAAATGTCTAATATTCATGACTTTTATGACCTGCATCGGTAAGTAATGCATGATGATGACTAGACCAGCCCAAGCAATTATATATCCAAATGTGTGTGTGTGTGTGTGTGGATGGGTGCGTATGTATGAAAATATATACATGTATACAAATAAATATATGCACCCACTTATGTACATACTCATTATATGCCTACATATATACTCAGTATATACTTATGTATATACCAAGTATATTCATACTTATATACTTGGTATTTGTACATATATAGTGCATGACATGCACCACATGACTGAAGATAAAGATCAGCACACCACAAGAGGAGCACATGAGGCCCAGTATTTCACTACCAGAACATCCAACTCTGCATGGTAAGTAGAAACCTAGTATCAATAACAAATTGTACATGCTTCAGACTTTAAGAACACTAATTGACAAATAGAAAATAAAAAAAGTCGCCCAGTGAAAATCATAACAGTAATGCCCAGAAAAATAGAATTTTTCTTCTTCCAAAATAAAACAAAAAAACAACACGTGCCAAAACAAAATAATACAATCTCTAATGACCTTGATGCTAATTCAATAACAACATGTCTTCTATCTTATAAATCTAACATGCTTTCGAAGATATATTTTCATCATGTATTTCTTCTTCTGAATGGCTTTGTACTTGGTCTCTTTTATAGGTTTGGTTGCATTAGGAATGAGGCACCCAAACGCATGTATTTATATTATTGAACATAATATTAAAGTGGGGGAAATAAAAGTGATAATGCCGCCACCACGACCATCATTTAAGCTAACATGTTGGAGACTGCCCCAAGACACCTGATTTTTTTTAAAGAACAAAAGTAAAAGTGTTTGGAGCATGTCATCAATATAAGCACTACACTACATAGACTATATACAAGTGAAAAAAAAAGTACATAAATTAAAATTTTGCAATAAATATAATGAATATTATATATATTCAACACCTCAAACTTCATAGAAAAAAGGAATTAAGATAGTCCAGATAGTTCTCATTAAAATCTTTGCCAACAATTATGATGAGAATGGCTAATGCCTGGCCTGGCACGTGACAAACCTAGAATAGCCTAGGTCTGAACTAGGAAAGCCAGGCATGCCCTCGTCAGGGCCTGTCCATGGCACCTGGTCCACTTCACAAGTGCCGAGACTTTGGGCCCCGGACTCCTATGGGCCATGTCCCCTGGAAAGTGTGTGCAGGCGGCAAGTGCTGAGCATGATGGCATCATTATATCAATATATTATACATAACATATATGTGTTAATTGTTATGTGTATCTATATATACACATAATATAATTATTGTGTATTACAATATACAAAATATATATATAATTTATATAGAATGTACATACAATGTGTATATACACTCATATTGAAAATATACATATACACATTGTATATAGAAAGAAATTATTGTGTAGATACATGTATACATAATGTAAATACAAAATATATACATACATACCTAGTATATAAAAAAATTAAAATTATGAATTAAAAAAATATTAAAAAATTATTTAATTTAAAATTATAATTAATACTTATTAAAATAAAATATGGTAACATTAACTTTCAAAATAAAACTAAAACATAAAAAATATTACAAATCATTAAGTCATAAAATGATAAGCATTATAACATCTTTTTCAATCTAACTGTTATGATCTATACAACTTTAAATTTTATCATATACATCATCATATGTATTTTATTGTAATGTATGAATTTGATTTTGAAGGCTCATCTATGTATTATCTAAATCTTTATATCATAACTAATTTTCAATAATATTGATTATAATTTGATTTTCCTACCTAAAATAATATTCACAATCATAAATACGATAGATTATATACCAGTGTATATGTATATGTACATATATACTGTATATATGCACAAGTATTTATATGTACATATATACTCAGTAAATGTACATATACACTACAGTGTATATGTACATATATACGTGTATACATATACACTATAGTGTATATGTACATGTATGTACATTTACACTACAATGTATATCTGTACAAGTATGTACATATATACTAGTAAATACTTATACATATATATCAGTATATATGTATATGTACATATAATATATGTAAATATACACTACCACGTACATGTACATATATACTCAATCAAGTTCCACATGTAAAATTACTTAGCTACTCAATAGATGTTTTCATGTAGATATCAAGTGAATAAGCAAAGCACAAACTAGATGATAAGTAATATTAAATAGAAATGTATAATAGTCTAGAGAAGTTCATAAAGTAGACATGAAAGAAACATAAAAGCGAACCTAATATGATTACAAGTTTCAAATTTTATGAACATTTTTTCACCATTCAATAGTTTAATAAGGAAAAAAGAAAGTAGTATGTGATGACTATCATAAAAATCATACTTGAATTTTGAGATAGGTTTGCTTTGATCCATAGCTCCAATACCTCATTTTGAGTTGCAGCAAACTCATGATATTTGTATGATTTCATTACCAACGCATGTAGCTTTCCCTGAGTGTACCCAATGAACTAAGGATGTAAATTGTTAAACAAATTGGAGCTTATATTACTCTCATTATTATATGAACATTGTGATATGATTACAAGTTTCAAATTTTATGAATATTTTATCAACATTCATTAGTTTTATAAGAAAAAAGAAAGTAGTGTATGATAGCTATCATCCAAATCATACCTGATTTCTGAGGCTGTTTTGTATTGATCCATAGCTCCAAGTAATTATAAGTAGGTATAGATAAATGTATACAAAGTTATAAGCAAAAATATATATTTACATATATGTATAGATAGTTACAAATATAGTTATATTTAATTATATAGAGTGTTATATAGTTATACAAATATTTATATATATTTATACACATAGAGTTAAACATAATGTTGTATGTTGTTATACATGTAATTATAAATATAGTTACATGTGGTTATATATATAGTTACGCGTATAGTTATATTATATTTATACTTGTAGGTATATATATTTTTTCTTATTATTTTATATAATTATACATATAGTTATGTATAGGTATAGATATAATAAAATACATTTTTATATACTAATATATAAAAATGTATATAAAATATAAGTTGTAAATTATATATTTAAATTAAGTATAAAGATTTTATAGTTATACATATAATAAGATATAATTATTTATAGTTATATGTTATTATACATATAGTATATATAGCTATAAATATTTTTATATAGTTATACATAAATATATAAAGTTATAAATAAATATATAAATTTACATATATGTATACATAGTTACAAATATAGTAGTATTTAATTATATAGTGTTATATATTTATACAAATATTTATATATAGTTATACACATATAGTTAAAAATAATGTTGTATGTTGTTACACATGTAATTATACATATAGTTACATGTGGTTATACATATAGTTACGCGTATAGTTATACATATATTTATACTTGTAGGATTATATATTTTTTCTTATAATTGTATATAATTATGCATATAGTTATGTATAGGTATAGATATAATAAAATACATTTTTATATACTAATATATAAAAATGTATATTAAATATAAGTTGTAAATTATATATTTAAATTAAGTTATGTATAAAGCTTTTATAGTTATACATATAGTAAGATAGAATTATTTATAGTTATATGTTATTATACATGCAGTATATATAGCAATAAAAATTTTTATATAGTTATTCATAAATATATAAAGTTATAAATAAATATATAAATTTACATATATGTATACATAGTTACAAATATAGTTGTATTTAATTATATAGTGTTATATATCTATACAAATATTTATATATAGTTATACAAATATTTATATATAATTATGCACATATAGTTAAAAATAATATTGTATGTTGTTACACATGTAATTATACATATAGTTACATGTGGTTATACATATAGTTACGCATATAGTTATTCTTATATTTATACTTGTAGGTATATATATTTTTTCTTATAATTTTATATAATTATGCATATAGTTATGTATAGGTATAGATATAATAAAATACATTTTTAAATACTAAGATATAAAAATGTATATTAAATATATATTGTTAATTATATTTTTTAATTTTAGTTATGTATAATATTTTATAGTTATACATATAGTCAAAGACAATTATTTATAGTTATATGTTCTTATACCTTTGGGATCCAATGACAAAAAGACACAAAATAGAAAACAAGCAAGCTCGGCTTATAATAGATCAGCGCAAATTAAATAAGGTCTTGTATTTCAGGCGTGTAATATATAAATATAAATATAATTTGAATCCCCCTAGAACTATATGACGTCATCCACAAAACAGAACAAAACTCAGACAAAGTAGGCAACGATTAGATCCACATCCAGATATGTCAACAAAGTTTGTCTCATCCTCCTAAAATTATTTATGACTTGCTGGCAATGTAAGTGTAAAGCTAATCAAGACCCTCGTAGAGGCCATCACCATAGGTAGCACAGGTGCTCTGAATGTACCAATGGCATTGGCGAAGTGAGTGAAGTCATAGCTTGTCAGTAATTTCAGTTGCATTCATAGCATTGGGAAGATCTTGCTTATTAAAAAACACCAGCAAAACTGCATCTCGAAACTTTTCCTCGTTTAACAACCTATGCAACTTATCTCTAGCTTCAATAACACAATTTCTATCATTGTTGTCCACCACAAATATGAGAAATTGGGTATTTTGGAATTAATCCCTACAGAAAAGGTGAATCTTGTCTTGACCACCAACATTCCGCAAAGTGAAATTGATGTTTTTGTATCCAATAGTCTCTACATTGAATACAATAGTAGAAAGTGGTGATAATTTCACCAAGCTTCAGCTTATACAGAATGGTTTTCTTACCGCCAGCATCAAGACCTAGCATCAAAATCCACATCTCCTTGTTGGCAAATAGCCTACTAAATAGCTTTGTGAACGTCAACCCCATTTCATTCACAAAATATATACCTAAATATTTATACAAGTAGTTAAAAGTAGTTATACATAAATATATACAAAGTTATATAAAAATATATAGATTTAATTATATGAATACAAACATGTATATATAGATACAAATATAGTTATATTTAATTATATAGAGTATTACATGGTTATACTAATATTTATATATAGTGATAGATATATAGTTATAAATATGTATGTAGTTAAAGATATAGTTATATATAACATTTTTATAGCTATACATTTAGTAAAATACAATTATATATAGTTATATATTATTATACATACGATACATTTTTTTAAAAAATAAGTTATATAGAATTAACATATAGTTATATTAATATTATAAAATTTAAAAATTAGTTATATATAATTATTAATATAGTTATTAATATAGTTATAAAAATAGTTTACATAGATACAAATATAGTTAAATATAATAATGAAGAGTTTTATATAGTTATACAAATATTTATAAATAGTTATCATATACTATGATAACAACACGCTCTCAAATGCCCAATTGAATTACACCACTATAGAGAAAGAAATTGTATTAACAATCTTTTCTTTTGGCAAGTTAATATGATATTTAGTGGGAACCGAAGTCATAGTATATACTAAATATACTATAATCAAATATCTCATAGAAAAGAAAGATGTCAGGCCAAGATTGATTTGATATATTTTACTATTACAACAGTTTGAACAAGATATATTAGATAAGAAATGCACACATAATCAAAATTAAAAATAGCTTATAAAGACTAGAAAAAAAAGATAGAACAGTTGATGAAGAAGATATTAGATTGATTTTTTTATTTGAACAAATTATAATATTAAATAAAAATGTAACTCCATGGTATGTAGTATTGAATGAACCTTATCATTGCAAGTAGTACTTTGATCAAATTTTGAGGCAAAGTGTCATAGATGGAAGATTAGTAGTATCTTGCAATAATGTCACTTTTTGCTCTAACTCTCACGAATTTGTGGAATATGTTAATATTTATGTGCTCAAGTATTTTTCTTCTCAAAATTAATGTTGATATTTACATATATATGCATTAATATATATGTGCATATACACTGCCCTGCACACACACACATTTATACATCCATATACATTACTATACATTATATATCAGCATACACATTTTTGTACTTTTGTATATATTCACACTTGTATCTACATTTTCAAAGTAGTGTGTATATACTTGTATGCATGCATATACTACTGTACGCCCACACAAACACACACATATACCTATATACATAATATATTTTTAAAGTTACACATGAAACTATTATATGTGTGTGTGTGTGTGTGTAAATGTATTTAAAATTTTTTGATTTTGAAAATTTAATTAAAATAAAATATTATATTTTGTACACAATGTATAAAATATTATAAATTTTTATATTTAAAACAAATATTTGTGTGTGTGTGTGTGTGTATGCGCGCGCGCACGTGTGTGTGATGCATATTAATGTGTAAAATGTAATTATGAATTAAATATATGAGCTTCTATTTTATTCAAATAGTTGCTTTTAATATTTATATAAAAATAACTATCATTATACTAATATAAATAAATGAAGTTGGCATATTTGTAAATTATTTTATTTTTACAATCATGTTAAAATTGAAAATTAGTTCATAAATAGATAATATTTTTTTTGTTTTTCTATATAATTTTTTTATTAAAATATTAATGTATATGATAAATTTTTACTTATTATTTATTGTTATTAATAAATTTTTAGAAACTTTAAAATTCAAACAAATATATTGTAGTGCATTTAAATAAATGTTTTTAATGTTTCGTAAAAAATCAATTATTTTTTTAATTATGTTCAAACAAGACAGATTACCATATAAATATATGAGTAAATATTTCTACTATTAATTATTTTTTTTATTTTATTCAAGATATAAAAATGACCATATAAATATATGAATTTGTTTTTAATTTTTTTTCAAATTGAATACATGACATTTTTTTTTGTAATTAATAGATACATTTCAAACATTGTTTATTTATAACAAATATAAGATAATGCATATTATGAGGTTCAATTTTTATTTTGTAAATAAATTTTATTTTTAAAGTTTTATCTTTGTAAATTAAAACTACATCACATATATATTTTACAATTTTTTTATAATATTTATTTCACAGACATATTGTTATTTGTTTTGAAATTTACAACAAAAATTTTAACAAATGAACATTTTATTAGAAATCAAATTTAGTTAATTGATATTAAGTGTAACAAAAATACAAACCCTTAACAAATTAAAGCTTAATTATTAATACAAACTTATAAAAATACAATAAAAATACATTTAAGGATGAATGAATTAATTTTAAGTTCCTAAGATATTTGGGAAAATGATAAAGATTTATACAATTTCCAAAAAAAACATGTATGAATGAGATGAATGATATGAATGGATATTAAGTTTATGAAGCATGTAGTTATACATGTTGTAGATGTAGTTATATATAATGGACACCAATAAAAATTTAGGGTTACTCCTAATGACCTAACCTGATCTAGAATCTTATTTGGGTATGATTCCCACCTTACATTGGTCTCACTACATCCATTATTAGGTTTGATTTGTTGGGATAATGGTGGAAAGATGTCTTTAGAGGTTTGAGGATCTAGAAAATGCCTAGTTTTTATTAAATTTATCATTTCTACTAATTTTAAAATATGAGTGTGTACTCTTGCTTTTCAGGCATGCTTTGCATGTGGTTATTATTAAAGTGGAAAACAATAGTATTGTTTTGCATTTTTTTTCTTTAAATAAAACAATAATTAAAAGAGGGATTCTGTTGGTAGAAGCTGATGATCACTCCAATTGGGGCTCCTTCATTTTTCGAAGCCTTCATGTTCAATATGATGGTTCATGTTCATGCCGAGGTGGATCATTTTCATTCTTCAGCAATAAATTATCAAGGTCGAGACTTGAAGTGGGTCATTATTTTTTGTTTATGTTTTTTTATCTTAGGAAGGTGTGATACAAAAATATGGCTATGATTTCTTCACCAGTGACTAGAGGAGCTAGGGGAGAGAAAGGAACGTCAATTTTATGAATAGATTATACTTTATGCAATGTCGTTAGATGTATTGATGAAGATGTAATAAAATTTTGTTTTGTTTTTGTTTTAACAATGTAATATATAGTATCAAAAAAAATTATTAATTGCTTTTATATTTTGTTAATTATAAATTATGGATGATAGTTTATGTTTTTATTTAATTTAATATACAAAAATAAAAATATGTAATCAATTTTTTTTGTAAAAAAATAAAATAGTACAAATAATTTTAGAATGAAAATAGCTAGGGATTTTTCCCTCGCTAATTTAGCTAGGGACTTTTCTGTAAATCTAAAATACGATCAAAATTAGCAAGGGAAAAAATCAATTTAGCTAGGGAATTTTACGTCATTAAAAATTTTTCGATAGGGAATTTTTCGAACATTAATTTTTTGCGATGAGCACATTAATTTTGGAAAACTTCGGTCATAATTCATCATTATTCTATTTTAGCAACAGCAAAATCCTATTTAGCTAGGGAATATTTCCAAGTTATTTGGGATTTTTTTTGTAGTGATATATATTTGACTATCTACATAATAGTATATCTATCAATCTATTTATCTAACTATTTGTCTATCTTTCTATCTGCATATATATCTACATATCTATATATCTATCTAAAAATCTATTTTTATATTTGTCTATCTACCTATCTATCTTTTTATCTATCTATCTATCTATCTATCTATGTATATGTTTGTCTATATGTCAATCAATCAATTTATCTATATATCTATTTATCTATTTGTGTATTTATCTATTTGTCTTTTTGTCTGAATCTCTAATTACCTAATTTTATATCTTTTTAATCGTCGAACTATATATCTTTCTAACTATCTAAATTTGTTTCAGTCCATCAGTCTATTAGTCAATATATATATCTTTCTATCTATATATCTATCTATCTGTCTATCTATCTAACTATATATATATCTACCTATTTTTCTATCTATTCACATATTTGTCTATATGTCTATTTGTCTATATATCTATTTTACTAACTTTCAAACTATTTAACTATCAATCGAACAATCAATCTACAGTATACCTATTTATATATCATTATATCTATCTTCCTATCTATCTATCCATCCATCTGTCTATCTATTTATCTATCTTTCTGGTTATCTATCTATATATCTATACATCAATCTTTTTTGTTATCGATTGGTCTATCTATCTATCCATATATATTACTATTTGCCTATATGAATATCTACCTTTATATCCATCTCCCTATCTCCCTATTTTTTTTATCTGACTAACTTTATTTTTTCTATATCTATCTATCTACCTTTCTATCTCATTCTCTTTCTATAAGTCTATTTGTCTATCTATCTATCTATGTATTTATCTATCTTTCTATCTATATGTCTATAATTATATTTGTCTATCTGTCTATCTATCTATCGATTAGCCAATATGTATAGCTATCTATCTATTTGTCTATATATCTATTTGTATAACTACCTAACTCTTTAACTATCAATCAGACTATCAGTATATTAGTCTATCTATTTAACATTCTATCAATCTTTCTTTCTTTCTATCTATCTAACTATCTATCTGTCAATATGTCTATCTAGATATCTATCAATTTGTCTATCAAACTATCTATCTATCTATCTATCAATGTATCTATCTTTCTAACTATCTACTTATCGGCCTAATTATTTATCTTTTTATCTTTCTATATATCTATTTGTGTATCTATCTATCTACCTCTTTATCTGACTTTTTATCAGGCAATTTTTCTATTTATCTATCAATCTATCTATTTAACTATCTGTCTATCTATCTATCTGACTATCATTCAATCTATCTATCAGACTATATGTCTATATATATTTATATATGTCAAACTAACTATATTTTTATCTCCTTATCCTCCAATCTACTTTTTGTCTATCTATATATATGTTTATTTGTCATTCTTTAAATCTATCTGTCTGTCAATTTGGTGAAAAATCAATCAATCAATCAATCTATCTATCTATCTATCTATATATATGTTAATATGTCTAACTATCTTATTATATATCTATTTGTCTATCTATCTATTTATCTTTTTATCTATCTACATATCTATCTAACTATATATATGTCTATCTATCATTCTATCTGTCTATCAATAAATTTTTCTATTTATCTATCAATCTATTTGACTATATGTTTATATGTCTATCTATTTATTAGTTTATCTATCTATATATCTATCTACCCATCTATCTCTCTACCTATCTCTATATCTATTTGTGTATTTATCTATCTGTCTATATGTCTAATTGTCTATATATCTATTTTCCTAACTATCTGACTATTTAACTATCAATACAACTATTAGTCTATCAGTAAATCTATGTATCTATTTATTTATCTATATATTTATCTCCTATCAATCTTTCCATCTATCTGTCTATCTATCTATCTATTTAACTATTTGTCTATTTGTATATCTGCCATTCTACTCATCTACTTATCTATATATTTATTGATCAGTCAATCTTTATATCTATCTATATATCTATCTATCTATATCTTTATCTTTTTAATAGTATATTTTTCAATCTATGTATCTATCTATCTATTTATCTATATATCTATATATCTAACTATATGTTTATCAATATATTTATCGATCTGTGTATCTATCTATCTATTCTCCTATCTTTATATCTATCTATATATATCTTTCTATCTAATTGTCAATATATCTATTTGTCTAACTATCTATCTATCTAACTCTATAACTATCAATCAAACTATCAGTCTGTTTATCTATCTGTTTATCATTCTCTCTATCTATCTATCTAACTAACTAACTAACTAACTATCTAGTTATCTATCTATCTATCTATCTTTGTATCTATCTTTTTATTAGGATATTTGTCTATCTATTTATATATCTATCAATCGATCTTTCTATCTATCTATCTTTCTATTTATTTATCTATTTTTATGTCTATCTAGCTAACTAACTAACTATCTATCTGTCTATCTATCTTTGTGTCTATTTGTCAATTTAGATATCTATCCATTTGTCAATATATATATATATATATATATCTATCTATCTATCTATCTATCAATCTATCAATCTATATATAAGTCTATCCTATTATCTATCAATCAATCTATTGTCAATCTATCTATTTATATATCTATCTGTTTATCAATTCATCTATCTATTTGTTTATCTGTCTATCTTCATATTTATCATTCAGATGATTTATCTAACTAACTAAATATCTATCTATCTATCTATCTAGCAACCTATCTTTACATCTATCTATCTATCTGACTATATTTCTATATATATATATATATGTTAAACTATCTATATTTTTATCTATTTATCCTCATATTAGCTTTTTTGTCTAGCTATCTATATGTTTTACTATCAATCTGAATATCAATTTATCTGTCTATTTGTTTAATAGTCGATCTATCTATCTATCTTTCTTTCTATCTAGCTAACTATATGTTAATATCTCTAACTATCTAATTATATATCTATTTTTCGATCAATCAATATCTATCTATCTATATATCTATCTATTTATCTATCAATCAATCAATCTATCTATTAGTCTTTCTATCAATCTATCAATCTACCTTTCTAATAATCTATCTATCTATCAATCTATCTATCAATCTATCTATTTGTCTATCTGTCTATCTATTATTCTATCTATATGTCAATCTTTATATCTATCTATCTGGCTATCTATCTATATGTCTATTTTTGTATGTATTTATTTGTCTATCTACATATCTATCTATCTATCTATATATCAATTTGTTTATTTGTTTATTTTTTTATATATCTATCTATGTATCTGTATATCTTTCTATTTCTCTATCTATGTATTTATATATATATATCTCTATGTCTATCTATCTATCTATCTGTCTGTCTATCTATTTGTATGTCTATCTATCTATGTGTCTATGTATATAATAGTCTATCTATCTATTTATCTATCTATATAAGTTTCTATCTATCTGTCTATCTATCTATCTATCTCTATATCAATCTATCTGTCTATCTATTATTCTATCTATATGTCAATCTTTATATCTATCTATCTGGCTATCTATCTATATGTCTATTTTTGTATGTATTTATCTATCTATCTACATATGTATCTATCTATCTATATATCAATTTGTCTATTTGTTTATTTTTTTATATATCTATCTATGTATCTGTATATCTTTCTATTTCTCTATCTATTTATTTATATATCTATCTCTCTGTCAATCAATCTATCTGTCTGTCTATCTATCTGTATGTCTATCTATCTATGTGTCTATGTATATAATAGTCTATCTATCTATTTATCTATCTATATAAGTTTCTAACTATCTATCTTTCTATCTATCTCTATAGCAATCTATCTGTCTATTTGTCTATCTCTATATTTGTTTACCCATCTATCCATCTATCTATCTATATGTATATTTATGTATCTGTGTATCTATCTATCTATCAGTTTATTTATATATCTATCTATGTATTTATCTATCTATGTATCTATCTATATATCTATATTATTATCTATTTATCTATCTAACTTTCAATTTGTATATCTTTCTATATGTCAAACTATATTTGTTTTTATATGTCTATATGACTATTTCTCTATTAGTTTTTCTATCTATCTCTCTATCTCACTATCTTTCTATTTGTCTATTTGTATATCTTACTGTCTTTTGATATATATATCTATCTATTTATCTATATATTTATCTATTTATAAGTCTTTCTATTTATTTATGTATTTGTCTATATGTATAACTAAATATATGAGTATCTATTTATTTATATTTCTATTTATCTATGTATCAATCTATCTATGTATCTATCTTTTTGTCTATATATCTATCTATCTGTCTATCTATCTATGTGTTTTTCTATCAATCTTTCTATTTGTATAATGTCTATCTGCTTATCTAACTATTTATATATCTATCTATATATCTATCTAGATATCTATTTATTTGTCTATCTGTGTATCTCTCTAAATAACTATTTGTCTATCCCTCTAGCTATCTATATTTTTATCTCTTTATCTTTTTATATGTTTAACTATTTATCTATCTATCAATATATCTCTCTTTTATGTATATTTGATTATTAATCTTTCTACCTATTTGTTTATCTATCAATCTGTATATCTATCTATCTATCCATTTATCTAGCTAAATCAAAATAAGTGTATCTATACATCTATCTATATATTTATATTATTGTTTATCTATCTATCTGACTATTTATCTATCTATCTATCTATATATATGGCTATTTAATTATCTGTCTGTCTATCTCTCTTTGTGCCTATCTATCTCTCAATGTCTTTGTGTCCATGTCTAGGTGTCTATGTCTCTATGTGTCAAATGTATATGTGTCTATGTGTCTATATATATATGTGTATATGTGTCTTTTTATTAATGGATCTAGGTGTCTATCTGTCTATGTATATATCTACCTATGTATATATCTACCTATGTATATATCTATCTGTCTATCAATCTTTCTACATATATATTTATCTATCTATCTGCCTATCTATTTATTTATGGTTCTATATATTTGTATATGTTTCTATTTATCTTTCTATCTATTTGCCTACATGAATATCAATTTATTTTTAATTCTATATATTTTCAACCTGTCTATATAACTATCATTGTATCTATCTATATGTCTGGATGTCTATCTATCTATCTATCAATTTGTCAATATATCTTTATATCTATCTATCTGTCTTTCTTTCTATCACTCAATTCGTCAATTAGAGTATTTATCTATCTATTTATCAAACTATCTAAATGTCTGTATCTCTAACTGTCTAACTTTCTATCTATCTATCTATCTATCTATCTATCTCAAAGTATATTTCTCTATCAATATTTTAGTATATAATTTTATTTGTATATGTGTCTATCTATTTATCTATTTATCTATCGATCAATCGATCTATCTATCTAATAGTCTACTTGTCTATCTATCTACCTGTTTATCTATCTATCTATCTTTTTGTCTATCTATCTATCTATCTATATGTCTTTTTGTATTTCTAACTATCAATCATTCTATCTATCTATGTATATATGTATCTATCTCTCTATCTATCAATATATATGTTTATCTGTCTATCAATTAATCAATCAATCAATCAATTTAACTATCTATATTTCTATATATCTATCAATATATGAATTTATATATATGTCTATCTATCTATCTATTTATCTGTGCATTTATTGATTTGACTTTCTATTTATCTATCTATCAATGTGTCTATCTAACTTTTTTTTTCTATCTATGTATTTATTTGTTTATCTTTCTATCTATATATTAATCTATAATCATATGTATCTATCTATATATCTATCTATTTTTCTATCTTTTTATCTATCCATCTATCTTTCTATCTTTCTTTCATATCTTTCTTTATCTTTTTTATCTATTTATATATGAATCTATCTATCTGTCTATTTGTCTGTCTATCAAACTATCTATCTATTTGTTTATATATCTATCTTTCTAATTGTCTAATTATCTATATGTCCTTCAATCAATCAATCAATCTATCTGTATACATGTCGATTAGACTTTTTGTCAATCGATCTATCTATGTATTTGTCTATTTATCTATCTATCTATTTGTATATCTATCTATTTGTATATCTAACTATCTAACTATCTATTTATTTTTTGTCTATCTATCTATATCTATCGATCTATATATCTATGTATATATATATATATGTGTGTGTGTCTATCTATCTAATTTTTTTTTCTAACTGTCTATATGTCTATCATTCTATATGTCTGCTTGTCATTAAATCTATTTGTCTATTTATCATCTCTCTATCTATTATCTATTAATCTATCTATTTATATATTTATCTTTGTTTCACACTATCTTTCTATCTATCTATTTATCTTTCGATCTATCTATATGTCTATCTATATGTATGTCTATTTTTTAATCTATCTATTTTTAATTTATATATCGTTCTATCATTCTATCTATCTATCTATCTATAATTCTATCTATTTGTCTATCTATCTATCTGTCAATATATTTATCTATATATCAATCTATCAGTCTATCTATCTATCTATTTGTCTATATATCTATATGCCTATCTATCAATCTATATAATTATCCAACTATTTTTCATTCTATCTATCTGTGTAACTATCTAACTCTCTTTCTATCTTTTAGTATATTAGTCAAACTTACTATATATATAAATATCATATTGTCAATCTCTATATGTATCAATTTGTCTATCTATCTATCAATCAATCTACCTATCTATCTATCTATCTGCCCTTCTATCTAGGAATCTATTTATCTATATGTCTAACTAACTAACTATCGATCTATTTGTTTATCTATCTATATATCTTTATATATATTTATCTATCTATCAATTTATGATTCTGTGTATCTATCTATTTGTCTATCTTTCTATCAATTTGTCTATCTATCAATTTGTCTACTATATATTGTCAATCTATCTATCGATCTATATATATATATATCTCTCTCTATCTAATTTTTAGTATATCAGATTATAAGTCAATGTGTCTATCTTTCTATCTATCTATCTATCTATCTATCTATCTCTCTATATGTTTATATATCTATTTGTCTAACTATTTATATGTCTATCTTTTATCTATATATCAATAAATCTATTTATCTTTCTACCTATATATTTGCCTATATGTATAACTTTCTATTTTACTATTTTTTATTTTTCTATGCATCTATTTATCTATTAATAAATCTATCAATCTATGAATTTATCTATATGTTTATCTTTATATCTGACTATTTACTAACTACTAAAAATCTATATGTTTATCTATCTATCTGCCTATTTATCTATCTGTCTAACTATATAACTATCTTTTTAACCTATCAGTCGATTAGTCTATCTATCTATATATTTCTCTATATATCTATCAACCTGTTTATTTGCCTAATTGTCTATCTATTTATTTATTTATATGTCTATATATATCTATTTGTCGATCTATCAATCTATGTATCTATTTATCTATCTATCGATTTATCTATCTATCTATCAATCTGTATATCTATCTATCTTTCTTTCTTTCTATCTATATGTTTATATGTCTATTCGTTTATTTATATATCTATCAATATATATATCTATATATCTATATGGTTATTTATATGTGTATTTAATAGACTTTCTGTGTATCTACTTATTTATCTATGTGTCTATCTATCAAACTATCTAACTGCCTATTAGTCTATTAGTCTAATTGTCTATATATCTATTTATCTATATATTTTTATCTTTATGTGTCTATGTGTCATTTTGTTTATTTATCTATCTTTCTATCTTATATTTATTTATCTATCTATTTTTCTATCTAAGTATCTATCTATTTGTGCCTTTGTCTATCTATCTTTGTTTCTATGTGTCTATTTAGCTATATATTTTACCTATCTATGTATGTATCTATCTAGCTCTCTATCTGTGTGCTTATCTATCTCTCTATCTTTTTGTATATCTATCTATCTAACTATGTATATATATATATATATCTGCCTATCTATCTATATGTCTAATTGTCTATCTATCTATATATCCATCTACTAATATATTTTACTATCTATCTGTCTATCTATCTTTCTATTTATATGTCTATCTACATATCTAACTAACTATATATCTATATGTTTGTTATATGTCTACCTATCTATCTATCTATTTGTATATATGTCTATGTATCAATCTATTGATTCATGAATCTATTCCTCTATGTATCTATCTATATAACTTTGTAACTATCTTTCTATTTATCAATCTATTAGTCTATCAGCGAATCAATCAATCAATCTATATATCTATATTTTTATCTATTTATTTATCTATCTAATTATTTAACTATCTATATGTATATCTATCTTTATGTTTATTAGTTTATCAATTTATATGTCTATTTGCCTATTAATTTATCTATCTTTCTATTTTTCTATCTATCTATTTATCTACCTATCTGTCTAACTCTCTATCTGTCTATTTCTATATCTATCTGTCTATATATCTATATTTTTAATGTCTATTTGTCTATCTATCTATATGTCTATTTGTATATCTCAATATCTATACATATGTCAATCTATCTTTCTATATTTCTATCTATCTATCCCTATCTTTTTATCTATTAGTCTATCTGTCTGAGTATTGATATATTTTATTGCCTATCTATCTATCGATTTGTTAATCAATCTATTTGTTTATCTGTATATGTATCTATCTATCTATCTATCTATCTGTTTATCTATATATTTTTCTATCTAAGTGTCTAATATCTATCTCTATTTCTATATATTTGTCTATTAGTATATTTATCTTTTTGTCTATATATCTATCTGTATCTGACAGTCTATCTATTTATATATCTATCAATCTATTTGTCTATCTATCTATATGTCTATCTATTTATCTATCTATTTGTCTATATATTTATCTATCTATTTTAATAATTGTATATGTGTATATTTACTTTTTGTATTTCTATCTATCTATCTTATTATTATCTATCTATATATTTATCTTTTTATCTATCTATCCTTCTTATATCTATCTATCTATCTCTCTATCTATCGATCTATCTATTTGTCTAGTTGTTTATCTATCTATCTATTTATCTATATTTCTATATGTTTATCTATCTATCTAAATTTTTGTTTATATACCTATATGTCGATCTATTATCTTTCACTCTATCTACTATTGAACTATCTAATTGTGTTTTTGTCTTTCTATCTATAAGTCAATCTGTTTATCTGTGTATGTATATAACTAACTATCTATCCATCAAATCTAACTATCTACTTATCTATATATTTTAATTTTTTATATTTATTAATCTATTTATATATTTATCTATCTTTCTATCTAACTAAATATAAATCTGACTATCTATCTATTTGTATCAATTTATCTATCTATCATTCTATTTGTATATTTATTTATCTATGTATCTATCTATCTTTCTATCTGATGTCTATCTATTTATCTTTCTATCTGTCTGTCTGTCTATTTGTCTATATGTCTGTCTATCTATTAGCTTATCTACACATCTGTAGATCTTTCTATTTGTCTATCATACTATAAGTATATCTATTTGTCTAATTATCTAACTATTTATCTATTCATAGGTCTATCTTTTGATCTATCTATCTATCTATCTATCTCTCTAACTATCTAATTGTCTTTCTATCTATGAATTTATCATTCTATTTATCTGTCTAACTAACTAACTATCTATCTATCTATATACCTAATTATCTATCTATCTATTTGTCCATCTAGATATCTGTCTATCTATCTAATGATCTAGCTAATAATCTAATTTCTATCTATATGTCTATGTAATTATCTATATATCTTCTTATATATGTTTTCTGGTTATCTGTCTATCTGACTATCTGTCTATCTATCTATATGTCAAGATGCCAATATGTCTATCTGTCTATCTATCTATCTTTTTATCTTCATATCTATGGATCTATCTATCATTATATCAGTCTATCAGTCTATCTATCTATTTATCTATTAAATTTTCTATCTATCTATATATATGTCTATCTATCAATCTATTTATTTGTCTATTTATATTACTATTATCTAACTATCTATTAATATATATCTGTATGTATCTTTTAAGCAATCTATTTATTTATCTATTTGTTTATATATTTATCTGTCTATTTTACTATTTGTATATTTGTATATATGCTTTTTGTAATTCTATCTATCTATCTATCTATTAATCTATCTATCTGTCTATCAATCAATCAATCTCTCTATCTATCTTTCTTTATATCTATCTATCTGTCTATCTATCTGTCTATCTATATATCTTCTATCTATTTGTCTAGTTGTTTATCTATCTATCTATTTATCTATATTTCTATATGTTTATCTATCTATCTAATGATTGTGTTTATATACCTATGGTGATCTATTTATCTTTCAGGCTATCTTTCTATTAAACTGTCCTAATTGTGTTTTGTCTATCTATCTATAAATTAATATATATCTATGTATGTATATATCTATCTATCTATCTATCTATCTATCCATCGATCTAATTATCTACTTATCTATATATTATATTTTTTCTATTATCAATCAATCTATCTATCTAATTATCTAAATATCTATCTGTCTAAACTTTCTATAAAACTATCTATCTATCTATTTATATAACTTTATCCATCTATCTTTATATTTGCATATCTATTATCTATATATCTATATTTCATTCTATCTATCTGTCTATCTGTCTATCGTCTATCTGTCTATCTATCTATTGTCTAATTGTCAAACTATCTAGCTATTTATATTGCCTATCTACGATCTATCTATCTATCTATCTTTCTACTATCTAATGTCTTTCTATCTATAAGTTTATTATCTATCTATTGATCTATTATTTATCTATCTATCAAACTATCTATCTATCTATATATCTAATCTATCTAAT
>JAREIK010003481.1:66864-114801 GCA_029783825.1 Sapria himalayana
ATATATAGAACCATAAATAATAGAGATAGCAGATAGATAGATAAATATATATGTAGAAAGATTGATAGACAGATAGATATATACATAGGTAGATATATAACTAGGTAGATATATAGATAGACAGATAGACACCTAGATCATTAATAAAAGACACATATACACAATATATATTAGACACATAGACACATAGACACATATACATTTGACACATAGAGATATAGACACCTATACATGGACACAAAGACATTGAGAGATAGATAGGCACAAAGAGAGATAGACAGACAGATAATAAATAGCCTATATATAGATAGATAGATAGATAAATAGTCAGATAGATAGATAAACAATAATATAAATATAGATAGATGTATAGATACACTTATTTTCATTTAGCTAGATAATGGATAGATAGATAGATATACAGATTGATAGATAAACAAATAGGTAGACAGATTAATAATCAAATATACATAAAAGAGAGATATATGATAGATAGATAAATAGTTAAACATATAAAAAGATAAGAGATTAAAATATAGATAGCTAGAGATAGACAAATAGTTATTTAGAGAGATACACAGATAGACAATAAATAGATATCTAGATAGATATATAGATAGATATATAAATAGTTAGATAAGTAGATAGACATTATACAAATAGAAAGATTGATAGAAAAACACATAGATGATAGACAGATAGATAGATATATAGACAAAAGATAGATACACAGATAGATTGATACATAGATAAATAGAAATATAAATAATAGATACTCATATGTTTAGTTATACATATAGACAAATACATAATAAATAGAAAGACTTATAAATAGATAAATATATAGATAAATAGATAGATATATATATCAAAGACAGTAAGATATACAAATAGACAAATAGAAAGATAGTGAGATAGAGAGATAGATAGAAAACTAATAGAGAAATAGTCATAGACATATAAAAACAAATATAGTTTGACATATAGAAAGATATACAAATTGAAAGTTAGATAGATGAATAGATAATAATAAAGATATATAGATAGATACATAGATAGATAAATACATAGATAGATATATAAATAAACTGATAGATAGATAGATACACAGATACATAAATATACATATAGATAGATAGATGGATAGATGGGTAAACAAATATAGAGATAGACAAATAGACAGATAGATTGCTATAGAGATAGATAGAAAGATAGATAGTTAGAAACTATATAGATAGATAAATAGATAGATAGACTATTATACATAGACACATAGATAGATAGACATACAGATAGATAGACAGACAGATAGATTGATGACAGAGAGAGATATATAAATAAATAGATAGAGAATAGAAAGATATACAGATACATAGATAGATATATAAAAAATAAACAAATAGACAAATTGATATATAGATAGATAGATAGATATGTAGATAGATAGATAAATACATACAAAAATAGACATATAGATAGATAGCCAGATAGATAGATATAAAGATTGACATATAGATAGAATAATAGATAGACATATAGATTGATATAGAGATAGATAGATAGATAGACAGATAGATAGAAACTTATATAGATAGATAAATAGATAGATAGACTATTATATACATAGACACATAGATAGATAGACAGACAGACAGATAGATAGATAGACAGAGAGATAGATATATAAATACATAGATAGAGAAATAGAAAGATATACAGATACATAGATAGATATATAAAAAAATAAACAAATAAACAAATTGATATATAGATAGATAGATAGATATGTAGATAGACAAATAAATACATACAAAAATAGACATATAGATAGATAGCCAGATAGATAGATATAAAGATTGACATATAGATAGAATAATAGATAGACAGATAGACAAATAGATAGATTGATAGATAGATTGATAGATAGATAGATTATTAGAAAGGTAGATTGACAGATTGATAGAAAGACTAATAGATAGATTGATAGATTGATTGATTGATAGATAAATAGATAGATATATACATAGATAGATATTGATTGATCGAAAAATAGATATATAATTAGATAGTTAGAGATATTAACATATAGTTAGCTAGATAGAAAGAAAGATAGATAGATAGATCGACTATTAAACAAATAGACAGATAAATTGATATTCAGATTGATAGTAAAACATATAGATAGCTAGACAAAAAAGCTAATATGAGGATAAATAGATAAAAATATAGATAGTTTAACATATATATATATATATATAGAAATATAGTCAGATAGATAGATAGATGTAAAGATAGGTTGCTAGATAGATCGATAGATAGATATTTAGTTAGTTAGATAAATCATCTGAATGATAAATATGAAGATAGACAGATAAACAAATAGATAGATGAATTGATAAACAGATAGATATATAAATAGATAGATTGACAATAGATTGATTGATAGATAATAGGATAGACATATATATAGATTGATAGATAGATAGATATATATATATATATCAATATATATATATATATATATATTGACAAATGGATAGATATCTAAATTGACAAATAGACACAAAGATAGATAGACAGATAGATAGTTAGTTAGTTAGCTAGATAGACATAAAAATAGATAAATAAATAGAAAGATAGATAGATAGAAAGATCGATTGATAGATATATAAATAGATAGACAAATATCCTAATAAAAAGATAGATACAAAGATAGATAGATAGATAGATAGATAACTAGATAGTTTGTTAGTTAGTTAGTTAGATAGATAGAGAGAATGATAAACAGATAGATAAACAGACTGATAGTTTGATTGATAGTTATAGAGTTAGATAGATAGATAGTTAGACAAATAGATATATTGACAATTAGATAGAAAGATATATAGATAGATATAAAGATAGGAGAATAGATAGATAGATACACAGATCGATAAATATATTGATAAACATATAGTTAGATATATAGATATATAGATAAATAGATAGATAGATACATAGATTGAAAAATATACTATTAAAAAGATAAAGATTTAGATAGATAGATATATAGATAGATATAAAGATTGACTGATCAATAAATATATAGATAAGTAGATGAGTAGAATGGCAGATATACAAATAGACAAATAGTTAAATAGATAGATAGATAGACAGATAGATGGAAAGATTGATAGGAGATAAATATATAGATAAATAAATAGATACATAGATTTACTGATAGACTAATAGTTGTATTGATAGTTAAATAGTCAGATAGTTAGGAAAATAGATATATAGACAATTGGACAAATAGACAGATAGATAAATACACAAATAGATATAGAGATAGGTAGAGAGATAGATGGGTAGATAGATATATAGATAGATAAACTAATAAATAGATAGACATATAAACATATAGTCAAATAGATTGATAGATAAATAGAAAAATTTATTGATAGATAGATAGAATGATAGATAGACATATATATAGTTAGATAGATATGTAGATAGATAAAAAGATAAATAGATAGATAGACAAATAGATATATAATAAGATAGTTAGACATATTAACATATATATAGATAGATAGATTGATTGATTGATTGATTAATTTTTCACCAAATTGACAGACAGATAGATTTAAAGAATGACAAATAAACATATATATAGATAGACAAAAAGTAGATTGGAGGATAAGGAGATAAAAATATAGTTAGTTTGACATATATAAATATATATAGACATATAGTCTGATAGATAGATTGAATGATAGTCAGATAGATAGATAGACAGATAGTTAAATAGATAGATTGATAGATAAATAGAAAAATTGCCTGATAAAAAGTCAGATAAAGAGGTAGATTGATAGATACACAAATAGATATATAGAAAGATAAAAAGATAAATAATTAGGCCGATAAGTAGATAGTTAGAAAGATAGATACATTGATAGATAGATAGATAGTTTGATAGACAAATTGATAGATATCTAGATAGACATATTGACAGATAGATAGTTAGATAGATAGAAAGAAAGAAAGATTGATAGAATGTTAAATAGATAGACTAATATACTGATAGTCTGATTGATAGTTAAAGAGTTAGGTAGTTATACAAATAGATATATAGACAAATAGATAGATAGCTATACATATTGGCTAATCGATAGATAGATAGACAGATAGACAAATATAATTATAGACATATAGATAGAAAGATAGATAAATACATAGATAGATAGATAGATAGACAAATAGACTTATAGAAAGAGAATGAGATAGAAAGGTAGATAGATAGATATAGAAAAAATAAAGTTAGTCAGATAAAAAAATAGGGAGATAGGGAGATGGATATAAAGGTAGATATTCATATAGGCAAATAGTAATATATATGGATAGATAGATAGACCAATCGATAACAAAAAAGATTGATGTATAGATATATAGATAGATAGCCAGAAAGATAGATAAATAGATAGACAGATGGATGGATAGATAAATAGATAGGAAGATAGATATAATGATATATAAATAGGTATACTGTAGATTGATTGTTCGATTGATAGTTAAATAGTTTGAAAGTTAGTAAAATAGATATATAGACAAATAGACATATAGACAAATATGTGAATAGATAGAAAAATAGGTAGATATATATATAGTTAGATAGATAGACAGATAGATAGATATATAGATAGAAAGATATATATATTGACTAATAGACTGATGGACTGAAACAAATTTAGATAGTTAGAAAGATATATATATAGAAAGATATATAGTTCGACGATTAAAAAGATATAAAATTAGCTAATTAGAGATTCAGACAAAAAGACAAATAGATAAATACACAAATAGATAAATAGATATACAGATAAATTGATTGATTGACATATAGACAAACATATACATAGATAGATAGATAGATAGATAGATAGATAAAAAGATAGATAGGTAGATAGACAAATATAAAAATAGATTTTTAGATAGATATATAGATATGTAGATATATATGCAGATAGAAAGATAGACAAATAGTTAGATAAATAGATTGATAGATATACTATTATGTAGATAGTCAAATATATATCACTACAAAAAAAATCCCAAATAACTTGGAAATATTCCCTAGCTAAATAGGATTTTGCTGTTGCTAAAATAGAATAATGATGAATTATGACTGAAGTTTTCCAAAATTAATGTGCCCATCGCAAAAAATTAATGTTCGAAAAATTCCCTATCGAAAAATTTTTAATGACGTAAAATTCCCTAGCTAAATTGATTTTTTTCCCTTGTCCTAAAATTATTTGTACTATTTTATTTTTTTACAAAAAAATTGATTACATATTTTTATTTTTGTATATTAAATTAAATAAAAACATAAACTATCATCCATAATTTATAATTAACAAAATATAAAAGCAATTAATAATTTTTTTTTGATACTATATATTACATTGTTAAAACAAAAACAAAACAAAATTTTATTACATCTTCATCAATACATCTAAAGACATTGCATAAAGTATAATCTATTCATAAAATTGACGTTCCTTTCTCTCCCCTAGCTCCTCTAGTCACTGGTGAAGAAATCATAGCCATATTTTTGTATCACACCTTCCTAAGATAAAAAAACATAAACAAAAAATAATGACCCACTTCAAGTCTCGACCTTGATAATTTATTGCTGAAGAATGAAAATGATCCACCTCGGCATGAACATGAACCATCATATTGAACATGAAGGCTTCGAAAAATGAAGGAGCCCCAATTGGAGTGATCATCAGCTTCTACCAACAGAATCCCTCTTTTAATTATTGTTTTATTTAAAGAAAAAAAATGCAAAACAATACTATTGTTTTCCACTTTAATAATAACCACAAGCAAAGCATGCCTGAAAAGCAAGAGTACACACTCATATTTTAAAATTAGTAGAAATGATAAATTTAATAAAAACTAGGCATTTTCTAGATCCTCAAACCTCTAAAGACATCTTTCCACCATTATCCCAACAAATCAAACCTAATAATGGATGTAGTGAGACCAATGTAAGGTGGGAATCATACCCAAATAAGATTCTAGATCAGGTTAGGTCATTAGGAGTAACCCTAAATTTTATTGGTGTCCATTATATATAACTACATCTACAACATGTATAACTACATGCTTCATAAACTTAATATCCATTCATATCATTCATCTCATTCATACATGTTTTTTTTGGAAATTGTATAAATCTTTATCATTTTCCCAAATATCTTAGGAACTTAAAATTAATTCATTCATCCTTAAATGTATTTTTATTGTATTTTTATAAGTTTGTATTAATAATTAAGCTTTAATATGTTAAGGGTTTGTATTTTTGTTACACTTAATATCAATTAACTAAATTTGATTTCTAATAAAATGTTCATTTGTTAAAATTTTTGTTGTAAATTTCAAAACAAATAACAATATGTCTGTGAAATAAATATTATAAAAAAATTGTAAAATATATATGTGATGTAGTTTTAATTTACAAAGATAAAACTTTAAAAATAAAATTTATTTACAAAATAAAAATTGAACCTCATAATATGCATTATCTTATATTTGTTATAAATAAACAATGTTTGAAATGTATCTATTAATTACAAAAAAAAATTGTCATGTATTCAATTTGAAAAAAAATTAAAAACAAATTCATATATTTATATGGTCATTTATATATCTTGAATAAAATAAAAAAATAATTAATAGTAGAAAGATTTACTCATATATTTATATGGTAATCTGTCTTGTTTGAACATAATTAAAAAAATAATTGATTTTTTACGAAACATTAAAAACATTTATTTAAATGCACTACATTATATTTGTTTGAATTTTAAAGTTTCTAAAAATTTATTAATAACAATAAATAATAAGTAAAAATTTATCATATACATTAATATTTTAATAAAAAAATTATATAGAAAAACAAAAAAAATATTATCTATTTATGAACTAATTTTCAATTTTAACATGATTGTAAAAATAAAATAATTTACAAATATGCCAACTTCATTTATTTATATTAGTATAATGATAGTTATTTTTATATAAATATTAAAAGCAACTATTTGAATAAAATAGAAGCTCATATATTTAATTCATAATTTCATTTTACACATTAATATGCATCACACACACGTGCGCGCGCGCATACACACACACACACACACAAATATTTGTTTTAAATATAAAAATTTATAATATTTTATACATTGTGTACAAAATATAATATTTTATTTTAATTAAATTTTCAAAATCAAAAAATTTTAAATACATTTACACACACACACACACACATATAATAGTTTCATGTGTAACTTTAAAAATATATTATGTATATAGGTATATGTGTGTGTTTGTGTGGGCGTACAGTAGTATATGCATGCATACAAGTATAAACACACTACTTTGAAAATGTAGATACAAGTGTGAATATATACAAAAGTACAAAAATGTGTATGCTGATATATAATGTATAGTAATGTATATAGATGTATAAATGTGTGTGTGTGCAGGGCAATGTATATGCACATATATATTAATGCATATATATGTAAATATCAACATTAATTTTGAGAAGAAAAATACTTGAGCACATAAATATTAACATATTCCACAAATTCGTGAGAGTTAGAGCAAAAAGTGACATTATTGCAAGATACTACTAATCTTCCATCTATGACACTTTGCCTCAAAATTTGATCAAAGTACTACTTGCAATGATAAGGTTCATTCAATACTACATACCATGGAGTTACATTATTATTTAATATTATAATTTGTTCAAATAAAAAAATCAATCTAATATCTTCTTCATCAACTGTTCTATCTTTTTTTTCTTGTCTTTATAAGCTATTTTTAATTTTGATTATGTGTGCATTTCTTATCTAATATATCTTGTTCAAACTGTTGTAATAGTAAAATATATCAAATCAATCTTGGCCTGACATCTTTCTTTTCGATGAGATATTTGATTATAGTATATTTAGTATATACTATGACTTCGGTTCCCACTAAATATCATATTAACTTGCCAAAAGAAAAGATTGTTAATACAAGTTCTTTCTCTATAGTGGTGTAATTCAATTGGGCATTTGAGAGCGTGTTGTTATCATAGTATATGATAACTATTTATAAATATTTGTATAACTATATAATACTCTTCATTATTATATTTAACTATATTTGTATCTATGTAAACTATTTTTATAACTATATTAATAACTATATTAATAATTATATATAACTAATTTTTAAATTTTATAATATTAATATAACTATATGTTAATTCTATATAACTTATTTTTTAAAAAAATGTATCGTATGTATAATAATATATAACTATATATAATTGTATTTTACTAAACGTATAGCTATAAAAATGTTATATATAACTATATCTTTAACTACATACATATTTATAACTATATATCTATTACTATATATAAATATTAGTATAACCATGTAATACTCTATATAATTAAATATAACTATATTTGTATCTATATATACATGTTTGTATTCATATAATTAAATCTATATATTTTTATATAACTTTGTATATATTTATGTATAACTACTTTTAACTACTTGTATAAATATTTAGGTATATATTTTGTGAATGAAATGGGGTTGACGTTCACAAAGCTATTTAGTAGGCTATTTGCCAACAAGGAGATGTGGATTTTGATGCTAGGTCTTGATGCTGGCGGTAAGAAAACCATTCTGTATAAGCTGAAGCTTGGTGAAATTATCACCACTTTCTACTATTGTATTCAATGTAGAGACTATTGGATACAAAAACATCAATTTCACTTTGCGGAATGTTGGTGGTCAAGACAAGATTCACCTTTTCTGTAGGGATTAATTCCAAAATACCCAATTTCTCATATTTGTGGTGGACAACAATGATAGAAATTGTGTTATTGAAGCTAGAGATAAGTTGCATAGGTTGTTAAACGAGGAAAAGTTTCGAGATGCAGTTTTGCTGGTGTTTTTTAATAAGCAAGATCTTCCCAATGCTATGAATGCAACTGAAATTACTGACAAGCTAGGACTTCACTCTCTTCGCCAATGCCATTGGTACATTCAGAGCACCTGTGCTACCTATGGTGATGGCCTCTACGAGGGTCTTGATTAGCTTTACACTTACATTGCCAGCAAGTCATAAATAATTTTAGGAGGATGAGACAAACATTGTTGACATATCTGGATGTGGATCTAATCGTTGCCTACTTTGTCTGAGTTTTGTTCTGTTTTGTGGATGACGTCATATAGTTCTAGGGGGATTCAAATTATATTTATATTTATATATTACATGCCTGAAATACAAGACCTTATTTAATTTGCGCTGATCTATTATAAGCCGAGCTTGCTTGTTTTCTATTTTGTGTCTTTTTGTCATTGGATCCCAAAGGTATAAGAACATATAACTATAAATAATTGTCTTTGACTATATGTATAACTATAAAATATTATACATAACTAAAATTAAAAAATATAATTAACAATATATATTTAATATACATTTTTATATCTTAGTATTTAAAAATGTATTTTATTATATCTATACCTATACATAACTATATGCATAATTATATAAAATTATAAGAAAAAATATATATACCTACAAGTATAAATATAAGAATAACTATATGCGTAACTATATGTATAACCACATGTAACTATATGTATAATTACATGTGTAACAACATACAATATTATTTTTAACTATATGTGCATAATTATATATAAATATTTGTATAACTATATATAAATATTTGTATAGATATATAACACTATATAATTAAATACAACTATATTTGTAACTATGTATACATATATGTAAATTTATATATTTATTTATAACTTTATATATTTATGAATAACTATATAAAAATTTTTATTGCTATATATACTGCATGTATAATAACATATAACTATAAATAATTCTATCTTACTATATGTATAACTATAAAAGCTTTATACATAACTTAATTTAAATATATAATTTACAACTTATATTTAATATACATTTTTATATATTAGTATATAAAAATGTATTTTATTATATCTATACCTATACATAACTATATGCATAATTATATACAATTATAAGAAAAAATATATAATCCTACAAGTATAAATATATGTATAACTATACGCGTAACTATATGTATAACCACATGTAACTATATGTATAATTACATGTGTAACAACATACAACATTATTTTTAACTATATGTGTATAACTATATATAAATATTTGTATAAATATATAACACTATATAATTAAATACTACTATATTTGTAACTATGTATACATATATGTAAATTTATATATTTATTTATAACTTTATATATTTATGTATAACTATATAAAAATATTTATAGCTATATATACTATATGTATAATAACATATAACTATAAATAATTATATCTTATTATATGTATAACTATAAAATCTTTATACTTAATTTAAATATATAATTTACAACTTATATTTTATATACATTTTTATATATTAGTATATAAAAATGTATTTTATTATATCTATACCTATACATAACTATATGTATAATTATATAAAATAATAAGAAAAAATATATATACCTACAAGTATAAATATAATATAACTATACGCGTAACTATATATATAACCACATGTAACTATATTTATAATTACATGTATAACAACATACAACATTATGTTTAACTCTATGTGTATAAATATATATAAATATTTGTATAACTAAATAACACTCTATATAATTAAATATAACTATATTTGTAACTATCTATACATATATGTAAATATATATTTTTGCTTATAACTTTGTATACATTTATCTATACCTACTTATAATTACTTGGAGCTATGGATCAATACAAAACAGCCTCAGAAATCAGGTATGATTTGGATGATAGCTATCATACACTACTTTCTTTTTTCTTATAAAACTAATGAATGTTGATAAAATATTCATAAAATTTGAAACTTGTAATCATATCACAATGTTCATATAATAATGAGAGTAATATAAGCTCCAATTTGTTTAACAATTTACATCCTTAGTTCATTGGGTACACTCAGGGAAAGCTACATGCATTGGTAATGAAATCATACAAATATCATGAGTTTGCTGCAACTCAAAATGAGGTATTGGAGCTATGGATCAAAGCAAACCTATCTCAAAATTCAAGTATGATTTTTATGATAGTCATCACATACTACTTTCTTTTTTCCTTATTAAACTATTGAATGGTGAAAAAATGTTCATAAAATTTGAAACTTGTAATCATATTAGGTTCGCTTTTATGTTTCTTTCATGGCTACTTTATGAACTTCTCTAGACTATTATACATTTCTATTTAATATTACTTATCATCTAGTTTGTGCTTTGCTTATTCACTTGATATCTACATGAAAATATCTATTGAGTAGCTAAGTAATTTTACACGTGGAACTTGATTGAGTATATATGTACATGTACGTGGTAGTGTATATTTACATATATTATATGTACATATACATATATACTGATATATTTGTATAAGTATCTACTAGTATATATGTACATACTTGTACAGATATACATTGTAGTGTAAATGTACATACATGTACATATACACTATAGTGTATATGTATACACGTATATATGTACATATACACTGTAGTGTATATGTACATTTACTGAGTATATATGTACATATAAATACTTGTGCATATATACAGTATATATGTACATATACATATACACTAGTATATAATCTATCGTATTTATGATTGTGAATATTATTTTAGGTAGGAAAATCAAATTATAATCAATATTATTGAAAATTAGTTATGATATAAAGATTTAGATAATACATAGATGAGCCTTCAAAATCAAATTCATACATTACAATAAAATACATATGATGATGTATATGATAAAATTTAAAGTTGTATAGATCATAACAGTTAGATTGAAAAAGATGTTATAATGCTTATCATTTTATGACTTAATGATTTGTAATATTTTTTATGTTTTAGTTTTATTTTGAAAGATAATGTTACCATATTTTATTTTAATAAGTATTAATTATAATTTTAAATTAAATAATTTTTTAATATTTTTTTAATTCATAATTTTAATTTTTTTATATACTAGGTATGTATGTATATATTTTGTATTTACATTATGTATACATGTATCTACACAATAATTTCTTTCTATATACAATGTGTATATGTATATTTTCAATATGAGTGTATATACACATTGTATGTACATTCTATATAAATTATATATATTTTTTGTATATTGTAATACACAATAATTATATTATGTGTATATATAGATACACATAACAATTAACACATATATGTTATGTATAATATATTGATATAATGATGCCATCATGCTCAGCACTTGCCGCCTGCACACACTTTCCAGGGGACATGGCCCATAGGAGTCCGGGGCCCAAAGTCTCGGCACTTGTGAAGTGGACCAGGTGCCATGGACAGGCCCTGACGAGGGCATGCCTGGCTTTCCTAGTTCAGACCTAGGCTATTCTAGGTTTGTCACGTGCCAGGCCAGGCATTAGCCATTCTCATCATAATTGTTGGCAAAGATTTTAATGAGAACTATCTGGACTATCTTAATTCCTTTTTTCTATGAAGTTTGAGGTGTTGAATATATATAATATTCATTATATTTATTGCAAAATTTTAATTTATGTACTTTTTTTTCACTTGTATATAGTCTATGTAGTGTAGTGCTTATATTGATGACATGCTCCAAACACTTTTACTTTTGTTCTTTAAAAAAAATCAGGTGTCTTGGGGTAGTCTCCAACATGTTAGCTTAAATGATGGTCGTGGTGGCGGCATTATCACTTTTATTTCCCCCACTTTAATATTATGTTCAATAATATAAATACATGCGTTTGGGTGCCTCATTCCTAATGCAACCAAACCTATAAAAGAGACCAAGTACAAAGCCATTCAGAAGAAGAAATACATGATGAAAATATATCTTCGAAAGCATGTTAGATTTATAAGATAGAAGACATGTTGTTATTGAATTAGCATCAAGGTCATTAGAGATTGTATTATTTTGTTTTGGCACGTGTTTTTTTTTGTTTTATTTTGGAAGAAGAAAAATTCTATTTTTCTGGGCATTACTGTTATGATTTTCACTGGGCGACTTTTTTTATTTTCTATTTGTCAATTAGTGTTCTTAAAGTCTGAAGCATGTACAATTTGTTATTGATACTAGGTTTCTACTTACCATGCAGAGTTGGATGTTCTGGTAGTGAAATACTGGGCCTCATGTGCTCCTCTTGTGGTGTGCTGATCTTTATCTTCAGTCATGTGGTGCATGTCATGCACTATATATGTACAAATACCAAGTATATAAGTATGAATATACTTGGTATATACATAAGTATATACTGAGTATATATGTAGGCATATAATGAGTATGTACATAAGTGGGTGCATATATTTATTTGTATACATGTATATATTTTCATACATACGCACCCATCCACACACACACACATTTGGATATATAATTGCTTGGGCTGGTCTGGTCATCATCATGCATTACTTACCGATGCAGGTCATAAAAGTCATGAATATTAGACCTTTCCCAAACTGTGGCATGAAGATATTTCTTATCTAGGCCAGCCAGGAAGCCATAGGTTGGTCTTAAATCTTTTTGTAATTGTGTAGATATGTAATTATCACATGGTACAAAGCGTATGTATGAAGAAATAAGTTTTTTTTTTGCTGTGGGCACTACAATGATTGGTTATAATTGTACTATGTCTTAGGATGATGATAATGATGCTCATGTAGTCTCGTGTAAGTTTATTACAATATTCAATTGGAAGGAAAATTGTATAATTACCTGATTTTTATAGGCCACGAGTGCCAAGAGGAATATCTGGTCTTGTTTAGGGAGAAGTAGATTGCCGCCATGTCAAAAACTCGCTCAATCTCAAAACGAGGGGTCAGTAGAAAAGTTCATCAGTCGAGCATAATCACCATTCCAACTTTTATTATTAGTGGTAGCTAGTGGCAGTAGTTGTTGTGGCAGCGGCAGTTGCTGTTATGGCAATAGAAGCAGCAGCGACAGTAGGGGCAGCAGCAGCAACAGCAATAGTAGGAGCAGCAATTGTGGTGCCGGTAGGAGCAGCATTAGTGGTGGCTACAGTAGGGGTAGTGGAGCCAACAACAGCAACAAATGGTAGTAGCAGTAGGGGTAGAGGTGTCAACCGTGCCGGGTCGGCCCATGTCGGCACGAGGCACGACACGGTTCGGCCATGCCTGGGCGGGCCTGGCACGTTTTTAAACCGTGCCCGGGCCCGTGCCGTGCCCGGCCCAGGCACGGGCCGTGCCGTGCCTGGCCTGGCAGGGCACAGTGGCACGGGATATTCTCGTGCCGGTTAGGTTTCACGCGGGCACGCGCGGGCGTGACCTGCCCCCTCCCGAAAAAAACCCGCAGGTCGGGTCTGATTGAACCCGACCCGCTGTCCCGACTCCCGACCCAATCCCAATGGGAAAAAAAAATTTTTTCAAATGATATTCATTTTCAGCCGTTGGATTCGCCTCCAACGGCTAGGGGGCAGAATCCAACGGTCCTCGTGATTCTGCCCCTAAATATATATTAAAAATTCAAAAAAATATAAAAAAAATATCTTTTTTATAAAAAATTAAAATCTTTAATCTATAAATTCTACTCCCCTCCCAATAACATTTATGTCTTTCAAAAACATATATCCTCTCAAAATTTTCTCTCTCTCACATAAACCGTGCATTTCTCTCTAGGGCCTCGGGATTTTGCTTTCGGCAAGGATTTTCGTGAAACTCAACTTAAGTTTTGAACATCAGAGCTTGCTGCAGTGCACCTTGCATGTGACTAACCTCATTGTGTTTACCGGGTATATTATTTTATGTTTTTTTACTCTCTCTCTCTCTCTCTAAAGTTTCTCTCTCTAGAAAAAATTAGGAAAAAATAAAAAACATAAAAAAAGACAAATACACCTGACACGTATTTAAATTTGTAAAATGAAAATGTTTGTGTTACACAGAGGTCTGAGGCTACTGAAACTTTGGTTTCTCTAGTCGTCTCACCCTAAAGTTCTAAAAAACAAAAAACTAGGAGGACTTCTGTAGTTTGGACTCATTTTAAAATCATAACACAAAAAAATGATAGGGGTGAGGAACAAGAAATGGAACAGTGCAAATATTGTATGGGACTATTAACATGCAAGAGTTCATTTGGGATTGGGCACCTTAAGAGGCATGACGAATTATGCTCCAAAAAACATGGACCCTTAGATCCTAGGAAAACCCAACTTGGCACTACATTTTTTGAGACTGGATCAAGTCCAGTCTCAAAGTTTACTCCCTTCATATACTCCAGCGAGTTGGGTAGGGACGGCATGGCCAGGCTCATCATATTGATGTGTCTTCCGATCTGATTTTCCGAAGATCCGAGGGTAGTCCGCATCATGCAGACTTATTTTCAGCCTTCCTATCGTAGGATTCCTAGGTCCACATCTAGGAATGACATACTAAAGATATATAAGTTAGAAAAACAAAAAATTATTAAAGAATTTATGGCATATAGTGGAGTGGTGTCCGTGACGTCCGATATATGGACATGTCACGATGATTCTTCTTATGCATGTCTCATGAGTCACTATGTAGATTCTAACTGGACAATCAATAAAAAAATTTTAGGATTCACTGAGATTCTTCATCCTCATGATGGCCCGGCCATTTTTGAGTGTATGATGAAAATCTTTAGGGAATATAAAATTCAAAATAAAATTTTTAGTGTCACATTCGTTAACGCTTCTAATAATGGAGTAGCGATCAATATGTTTGTTAGGAATATTAGAGACGCACCATTTGGAGAGATCTTTCATGTCAGATGCATGTGTCACGTGATTAACCTGATTGTTCAAACTGGTATGAAGGTGTGTTCCCCCGCGTTGGATAATATACGCAATGCACTAAAGTATATTTGTACTCCTCGCAGACAACAAAAGTTTGGTACTCTCTGTTTGTCTGCGAATCTTAAGAAGAAGAAATTCCAATCGGATGTGAGACATCGTTGGAATTACACGTACCTGATGTTGGAATCATGTGTTGGATACGAACACGTGATATCCGACTACGTCAATAGTAAGAGTGACGAACTTATTATTGACGACACTGACTGGGCTTCAGGAATTTCATTTATGAAATTCCTGAATATATTTTATGACACGACGAACATGTGTTCGTCGGTTTATACGCCCACCACTTGCATTGCACTCCGGTGCATATGCAACATTAGTAGGATGTTTAGGAAGTATCGAGCTGACCCGATGCTTAGCCATATGGTTGCAGAGATGGAGACCAAGTACTTGAAGTACTGGTCTACCGTTCCATCTCTTTATTGCCTCGCTGCATGCATGGACCCTAGGGCTAAGGTAGAAGGGGTAGAAAACACCCTAACTTTCATTTCCTCGTGCATGAACCTGGAAGAGCCACCGGAAGGGTTCATTCACGAGAGGTTGACTGACATATTCACATACTACGATACTAGGTATGGTGGTGGTGGTGGTGAGACTGTAGTTACGGACATTTATACCTTGTTCGGAGATGACGATTATTCCATTCAGCTAGCGAGGGGGAAACGTAGGGGTGGACCATCACATAGGAGCGAGCTGTCTCGATACTTAGATACCGATTACTGCTCAATCCTATCACATTCTGATACTAAGAATCTTGATTTATTACAGTGGTGGAAATCATATGAGTCCGCCTATCCCGTGCTATCTAGGATGGCACGGGATCTACTGACTCCTCCAGTGTCGAGAATAGCATCAGAGTCTGCTTTTTCTGTTGCAGTGAAAGTGATTTCGGATAGGAGATCGAGATTACGTCCATATATGGTTGAGGCCTTGGCATGTTTGAAGGATTAGGAGGAATCGAGGTTTAGCATTCATGATCGTGCTGGAGTTGGGACTGGGACAGAAACTGCAGTCGCATCCACTTCCACTACGATGGCGGAGGAGTTGATTGCCGATGATGATGATCCATATGATACTGATCTTGATGTTGCGGCTGATGATTCTCATGATATGCCGATTGACGATTTATGATGATCTGCTGTTTTTTTCCGATGTTTTTTTATTGATTGGATTTGTACGCTTTGTTTGTACGTTGTGTTGAAACTTATACTTGTTTTTTCGGTTCGGACCATCGGTTTCAAATGGATGATTGGTAATTTTTCTTTTGTATTGTTTAATTTTTTTTAATTTTTATTTTTACTAACATAATGTATTGATTTATTTTTTTTTACGTTTTAAATTTTATTTTAAAAATTAATAACTTTAATTTATAATTAATAAATATAATAAAAGCTAACCTAATATGAATTTGATTAAAAAAATGAATTTCTAAAATTTGTTTTTTTATTTAATTTTTATTTTTAACATTTTTAAATATATTTATATTTAATTATATACTCTACATTAAGCAATACAATTAACAATATATAAATTTTTTTAAAAAAAAAATATTCTGCCTAGCCGTGCGGTGCAGCCTGCTGCCTCCCTCTCTCTCAGTCTCGGACTCTCGGGCTCGGCGCCTCGACTGCTCGGGTCTGCCTCTTCCCTGGCCTGTATGGCCAGGATGAGCCAGAGAAGGCCGACACGGCACGGCACGGCCGTGCCTACAGGCCGTGCCGGGCCCGTCTCTTTTTAAATCGTGCATGGTCGGGCACGGCATGGTAGCACGATCGTGCCATTAAAAACCGGGCCGTGCCATGCCGGGCCGGCCCTTTTGACACCTCTAAGTAGGGCTAGCGGTAGCAGCAATAGCAGCAGTAGTAGCAGCTGCGGCGGTGGCGGCAATAGCAGCAACAAATGCTATATATACGTATGTATATACACACATATATTACTGTAGTATTTGTACATATAATACTATAGCATTATATGTACATATATACTGAGTGTATAATACTACAATAATATATCATAATATACACTACAGTATATATGAACATATATACTACAATATTATATATTTACCAAAACATAACTTTTTTTATTTGTTTTTTTTTTGATTTTATTCATTTATTTAAATTTCATACTGATATGGAACCTCATTATTCTCCATATGAAGTTTGTATAAGTGAAAGATTTTTTTTACTAGGCATGATGCACCGTGACTCGGACAGCTTTGTAATAGCTGAAAGATGGTGATCGGAGGAGCTGAGGATGAGAAAGCAACGTCAATGCACATATAGATTATACTTTATGTACTATTGGTAGATACATTGATGATTAAGATGTAATAAAATTTTGTTATGTCATTGTTTTAAATATGTAAGACAAGGATTGCTTAGATTATAGTTATTCAAAATTATTATTCTAATAATTTATTCATCATTTTGTGTTGCACATTAGCATGTGGAGTGCTCATTTTTTATATGTTCAAGATTCCTATTTATTTGTTCATGGTTACTGCTAGAAATGATCAGTCTCATGTCAACTCAGTCATGGCGGTGCAGAAAAACCCCCTTATAAGCCTTGGGACTAATAGAGAGTTCTGGTTGCTAGGAGGCAAGATGTGAACTTTGATGGCCCAAGCCTGGCTCGTGGCTCATCTTCCAGGTTTTTCTCTATGATTTTTTAGAGATATTTTCCAAAATTTAAATTATCTTCGTATTTCTTATTTATGTTGATAGCTAAGTTATGTTCCACCTTTGTGAAGTATAAATGGGATAATACTAATTTGTTGTAGTTTTGTGTCATTTAAGGCTATGTGATTATATATATGTACATATAATACTGCAGTATATATGTACATATATACTGTAGTTATAGGAAACTTTTAAAAAATATAATTAATACAAAATTTGAAAATTTTGAAATATAATAAAAATATAAATTTTTTCATTAAAGTTAAAAAAATAAATTAATATTTAAAAATAAGTACATATATGTTTGCCCCTACTAAAATTTATAAGAATTAAACAATTGAGTAATATTTTTTCTATTAACTTTTAACATTCAGTCTCTATTAAAACAATTGAGTGATAAGATAATTTATAAGAATTATCTTATCACTTTAAGTAATTTTTTGAATTTTACAAATTATAAATGATATCAAATAATATAAAATTTTATGCCTTTAAAATTATTACATATTATCTTCATAAAAATTAATATGATGAATTCTTAAAAATTTATAACCATAAAATATAAATTTTTATATATTTTTTAACATTAAGACTATTTTATACCTCTTAGGAGAGTGGATAGAAGACAAATCATCTTTTCATGTCTGTCTTATTATATCAAGTTTGTTAATTCTATAGCTATTTGATATTTTTTTTATAAGGCTAAACATATATTTTTTTAAATTGTTTATATATTTATTGTTTAATTAATATTATAATAAATAATTTTAATGTGTATATTTTTTATTTGTACCTTGCTACACGCACATTAATTAAGTTGAAAAAATTTTGATAGTAACGAAAATAAATGAGTCTTTTTGTATTTTATATATATATATATATATATATTATATTATTTATTTAATGTTTTTATAATTATAAATATAAATATTTTGGAAATATATATAATTTGTTATTTTAAATTTAGTTTGTCGAGACTAAGTCCTCAATCTTTCTCTCGACATTTTCAAAGAATAAGTGACACAATTACTCCACAGTTCTCCATTCTTCTCGCGACATCGACGCAGAATAAACATATTCGAATTAAGTAATAATTTGTTATTGATTTGAGGTACATTTTCTACCCTAATTCTTCATCGATTATTTTAATGCATATTAATTTTGCTAATTTTTTTTTTTGAAATTCTTCTTCTTTATCCGAATACATTAATTTAATAATACTTATTACGATACATACCTAATGCATTTTTGTCGTGTTGGGCAGCAGGTATGCTAATATAAACTTAATTTAATTATACTTTTTTTGATACATATTCTGTTAATTTAATTATACTTTTTTTAATACATATTCTGTTAATTTAATTATAATTGGATTCCTTATATAAATTTAATCGTATATAACACAAAATGGGTGTTTTGTGTTGGGCATTGTGTATATAACACATAAATATATAAGTGTATTTTATTATATTTATAACTAAAAAAATTGTTTACATAAACAAAACTATATATAAATATTACAATATATATATATATATATATATATATCATAATTTTATATATGATACATTCAATATACATGTCATGTATTTCAGATATAATTAGTATTATACATATAACATTATATACATATTTTACTCAAATAAAGATATATTGACTTTATGATATGATTTTAATAATGTATATTTGAAATTTGTAAGTCAGAATTATGAAATACACATCTAATAAATTTGCATTATGAAAATATCTATTATTCCATAATGCCTCGCCTACCCAATAAGTATAATTAAATGAATATCTGTAAACTATATTTTATACATGACTTTATGTATAGAGAAAACCACACACTCTTATAAAAATGTAAGAGTGTATTTATATCTGTAAATTTAAAGTATAGTCACATTAATATCTGTTAATGTCATATTAATATCTGTAAATATTTATTGATTGGTTTTCAATTAGTTCAAATAAAAATGTAATAGGCTTTATGTATACTGATACAAATTTACAAGACATTTAAATACATGTATATATTTTACTATATTTTAATTACTATGTTTAATTAAATGCCGCATAATCTCCCTTATAAATACCCTAGCATTGACTATCAATATAATTCATACTGGATTAAAATATATAAGATATCCAGCTCATCTGACATACATTATTTCCTACATGTATTGATGCCGATGACATTTTGATGCGTTTTAGAAATTCCACTATATGGATGAGTAGCTCTCACATATTTTATAACCTCTATAGCCATTATCTCATAAAATGTATACCCATGGACTTGATACTATTTACATAATGTAAGCTAACCATAGAATTGTTTACTTGAGTAAACATCTGAAACTATTTACTTATTGTAAGCTTAGAAAATGAAGAAACTTTGATAATTAATCCAAATAATCAATATCTATGAAATGATAATCCAGATTCATAGAGTTAACTTTATTACTTGTTAAATCATATACTTTTGATACATTTTACCATGCTATAAAATAACTAACACTTGCATTGATTTTTGTAGTGTCTTGTCTCTCTATATTTTCAATACTTAATGGTCTTTGAGGTATTATAATTACAATGATTCTTAGATTTAGACCTCTTGTTTTTGATTTGCTTTGACATTTTATCTTGGTTGAATTTCTTTCAATTAACTTTGTATATAATTCTAAAGAGGTTGATGTTTCACATGTCTATCTCTGTTGAATATTCTTGCTGAGAATTAGATCTTGAACATCATCAAATTTTAATTTATTAGTTCTTGATGAACTATGAGCAACAATAATTATAATATGATAATTTTTGATAGAGAACACAGAAGTATCAATGCACATACTTCATCATTGACTTCAATACCAAAAAAACTTAATTGGGTTGTGATTGTGTTGACTTTATTGAGTTTTTGGGTCACTGATGTGCTTTCTATCAACTTCAGATTGAAAAAACACCTCATCATGTGCACTTTTTTAGCATCTATTAGTTTTTCGTATATACTAGCAAGAGCCATCTTAAACTTTACTATGCTCTTCTCATTTTTTATATTGAAAGTAAGTTTGTAAGATATCATATTTCAGATGAATTCAACTGCTTTCTTCATAGATTCTATCATCTTCCTCAAAGTGGTTGATATATATTTTTCTAGTATATATAATCCTCCATCTATATTTTCAAAAAACCAAAAATTATTCTATAGATTTTTAGTATTTTCACTTTTTCTTCAAATGTAGTCATAACTGTCTACAAAATATAAATTCTTCTAGACAATTCTTGCAAAACACTGTGTATGAGAATTGAGAACACCTCTTTTAACATGTTGATATTGTCTGCAAAATTTTTATTATTTATTAAATTCATTATTATCATCAATAGTAACTTCGCCCAATGGTGCATCATAATCCACAACCTAAACCTCCAATACCAATTGTTGATAATAACTTGATTTCATATTTGTTATATAGACATTTAGATAAACTGACAAATATAAATGTAAACAAATAGAATGAGTGATATATATATATATATATATATATATATATATATATATATATGAAGATTGACAAATAGGCCTATAAATAGAAAGATAGTTAGATAGTTTGAGAGATCGAAAAATAGAAAGAAGATATATAAATTAATTGATAAATATAATAGTTAGATAGTTACATAGATATATAGATTGACATATAAACATTTTGACATAAAATAGATAGATAGCATGATAAACAAAAAGGCAAATATATTGATAAACTTATAGATAGATACATATATATACAAATAGACCGATAGATTGATAGATAGTCAGATAGATAGATAGATTAATAGACTGATAAACTGATAGACTGATAGATTGATAAAGATTCAGATTGATATTTAGAAAGACAAATAGAGAGATATATAAATAAATAATTAGAAAGACAAATAGATAGATAGATATGTAGGTAGGTAGAAAGCTATATAGATAGTAAGATAGATAGATAGATAAAAATAGATAGATAGATTGATAAAGAGATAAATATATGGATATAAAGATAGATAGATATATTATAGATATACCGATAAATAGATTAATTGATAGATAGATAGATTGATAGATAAATAGATAGATATAAAGATAGATAGGTAGATAAATAGACATTTAGAAAGGCATATGATAGAGAGATAAATAGCTAGATATATAGATAGATAGATATATAGATTATTAGACAGAAAGATAGACATTTAGATATAGACATAGATAGATAGATAGATAGATAGACAAATATATAGATAGATAGATAAATAGATAGATAGATTGATAGATATATTTATATATAGATTGATATACAAATTTATTGACAAATTGATCGACAAATTGATAGAGAGATTGATAGACTATTTGATAGACAGATTGATATACATTATGATAGACATAATGATAGATTGATATATAGACAGACAAACACATAGAAAGATAGATACATACATACAAAGATAAGATAGATAGATAGATAGATAGACAGACAGACATATTGATTGATTGATATATAGATAGAAAGATAGATATACAGATAGATAGATAGATAGACATACATACAGAAAGATAGATAGACAGATATATAGATAGATAGTTAGATAAACAAATATATAGACAAATAGATAGATAGATAGATATATAAATAGATAAATAGATAGACATATAGTTAGACAGATAGATAGACACATAGATAGATAGATATATAAATAAATAGATAGATAAATAGATTGATTGACTTTTAGATATATAGAAAGATAAATAGATAGATAGATAGATAGAAAGATAGAGACAGGTAAAAAAATTGATAGAAATATAGATAGAAAGATAGATAGATATAGAGATAAATAGATAGACATAAAGATAGATAAATAAATAGATATATTGATAGATATATAGACAAATAGATAGATAAATAGATAGATTGATAGCTATATATATATACATATAGATAGAGAGAGAGAGAGAGAGATAGATAGATATATAGATAAGTAGATAAATAGGTAGAGAGATAGACAAATAAATAGATAGATAGATATTTTGATATGTAGATATATTGATATGTAGATATATTGAGAGATAGATAGATATATAGATAGAAAGATTGACGGAATGATAGACATAGATAGACAGATTAATAGACATTATAATAGATAGATTAAAAGATTGTTTGATATATATATTTAAATAAAGATTGATAGACAAATTAATAGTGAAAATGATAGATAGATTGAAAGACAGATTAAATGACAGATAGATAGACAGATACATAGATAAATTGAAAAAAATATAGATAGACAGATATATAGATAGATTATTAGATAGATATATTGACAAATAGATTGATAGATATAGATTGACAGATAGATAGAGATATAGATAGATAAAAAAAATATTCAGATATATAGACATATAAATAGATAGAAAGATATACTAATAGAAAAATAGATATATAGATAAAAAAATAGATAGAAAGATAGATAGACATACAGATAGAAAGATAGATAGATAGATCGATCGATAGATTCATAGATAGATAGATAGATAAATAGATAGAAAAATAGATAGATAGATAGACAGACAAATTAATATACAAATATATAGATAAATATATAGAAAGATTAATAGATAAATAGACAAATAGATAGTCAGATTGATAATTTTTTTGAAAGTTAGATTGATAGACAGATTGATATATAGTTTTATAGCTCGATTGATACACAAATTAATAGACAGTTTAGTAAATATATTGAAAGATAGATTGATTGATATATTTATAAATAATTAGATAGAAAGATAGATAGATATTAATATGAATAGATAGATAGACATATAGTTAGAAAATAAATTTATAGATAGATAAATTGATAGACAAATAGATTGCAAAAGATAGAAAGATATATAGATATATTGATAGATAGATAAACATATAGATAGACAGATAGATAGAAAGATATATTGAAAGATAGATTGACAGATAGATCATTAGATAGATTAACACATATATAAACATATAGATAGATAGATAGATCAATAGATAAATAGATAGATAGATAGTAATATGAAAATATAGATAGATAGATAAATAGATAGTTATATATTTCGATAGATAGATCTATAGATTGATTGACAAATAGACAGTCAGATAAACAAATAGATAGATAGTAATATGAAAATATAGATAGATAGATAAATAGATAGGTATATAGATAGATTGATTTATTGATAGATAGACAGGTAGATAATTAGATAGACAAATAGACAGATAGATAATCAGATAGACAAATAGACAGATAGAAAGACAGACAGACAGATAGATATACATATAGATAGATAGGTAGGTAGGTAGGTAGAAAGATAGATAGTAAGATAGATATATAGATAGATAGCCATAAACATAGACATATAAATAGACAGATTAATAAACATACTAATAGATAGATTTATAGATAGATTTATAGACAGATTAATTGATAGCTTCATAGACATATTGATAGATAGATAGATAGTCAGAATGTAAGACTGATTGAAAGACAATAGATAGATAGATAGTCAAATTGATAAAAAAAGTAGATAAATAGATAATATAGATAGATAAATAGACATATTATTAGTTGGATAGATAGATTGATTGATTGAGAGATAGATTGAAAAATAAATAGAATGATAATATAATTGATAGGCAGATATATAGTTATAAAGATAGACATATTGATATATAGAAAGATAAATAGATAGATAGACAGATAAATATATTGATAGATAGACTGAAAGATAGATAGACAAATAGATAGATAGATAGATAGATATACAGATAGATAAAAAGATTGTTAGAAAGAAAGAAAGATAGCTAGATAATAAATATTTTATATATATATATATATAGAAACATAAATTGACAAATCGATAGGAAAATATATAAATAGATTAAAAATTAGATAGACAAATAGATAGTTAGATTGATAATTAGATTGAAAATAGATTGAGAGATAGATTTATAGCCAATTTAATAGTCAAATTGATACATAGATTGATAGACAAATTGGTAGATAAATTGTTAGACATATTTATATTCAGAAATATATACATATAGATAGTCATTTATATAGATTGATAGATAGATAGGAAGGTAGATTTTAAATTGATAGATAGATAGATAGACATAAAGATAGATAGAAAGATAGATAGAAAAATAAACTTATAGATAGATAAATAGATAGAAAAATATACCAATAGATAGATAGATAATTAGATATATAAACAGAAAGATAGATTGATATATAGATAATTGATTGATTGATAAATAGACAGATAGATAGACAAGATAAAGACAGACAGCTAGATAGACAAATAGACAGACACATAGAAAGAAAGATAAATAGACGAATAAACCAATAGATAAACAAACATATAGATAGACATATAGATAGACATATAGAAAGACATATAGATAGACATATAGATAGATAGATATACAAACAAAAAGACAAATAGATAGACAGACAGATAGAAAGAAAGATATATAGACAATTAAAAAAACATATAGACATATAGATTGATAGACATACTAAAGAAAGACAAATAGATAGTAAGATAGACAGACATATTGATAGGTAGATAGACAAAAGATAGATATACAAATATTTATATAGACAGACAGATAGATAAATAAATAAATAAATAGATAGATAGACAAATAGTTATACAAATAGATAGATAGATAGATAAATCGATAGATAGATGGATAGATAGATAGATTGATAAATAGATAGACAGGCAGATAGTTAGACATATAGATGGATGGATACACAAACAAATAGATAGACAGAAAGACAGACAGACAGACAGACGGATAGATAGATAGATAGATAAATAAACATATATATAAAGAAACAGATATACATATAGATAGACAAACAAATAGATAAATAGATAGACAGGCACTTATATATATAGATAGACATATAGAAAGATAGACAGATAGATAGACATATATACATACAAATAGATAGTCAAATATACAAAGAGATATATACTGAGATAGATAGATAGACAGATAGACAGATAGATATACTAATAGATAGTTAGAAAAATAGACTGACAGATACATATGTAGATAGATTGACATACTGATAGACATACAGATACACAGACAGATTGACTTATAAATAGTCAAATAAATAGTCATATAAACAAATAGAAAGACAGATAGATAGTTAGATATATAGATATAAAGAATGATATACTATTAGATAGATAGATAGACTGATATATAGACAGATAGATCGATATATAGATAGTTTGAAAGATATATTGATAGAAAGATAATAAATAGATAGACATACTGATACATAAATAGATAGATAGAGAGATACATAAATAGGTAGATAGACAAATAGATAGAATCACTACAAGCAAAATTCATTTTAGCTAGGTAATTTTTTCTAGGGATCAATCCCTAGCTAAATTGTAATGGATTAGCTTGGGAATAGCAAGGGATTAATGTTTTTTAGAAAAAAAATTAGCAATGGATTAGAGACGGAAAAATTTTCGTAAATTATGTAAAAAAGATGAGGATTTAGCCTTGGATTAGCGACGCAATATTTTCGTAAAATTCATTCAATAAAAGTGGGGTTTTTAGCGACGAAATTAGCGATGGATTAGTGATGGAAATTTTTCGTAAATTTCGCTGAAGAATAGCATGCAATTTATAGAAGGATTTGCGACAGAATATCCCTCGCTAATACTAGCCATTATTTAGTAACGGATTTAGCGAGGGATTTTCCCTCACTAATATAAGTCATTATTTAGCGATGGATTTAGTTAGGGATTTCCCTAGCTAATACAAGTCATTATTTAGCGACGGATTTAGCGAGGGATTTTCCCTCACTAATAATATTTATCATTTAGAGACGGATTTAGTGATGGAATTTCCTCTACTAATAAAATCCATTATTTAGTGATGGATTTAGCGACGAAATTTCTCTTGCTAATAAAATCGATGATTTAGCGACGGATTTAGCAACAAAATTTTTCTTGCTAATAAAATCAATTATTTAGCGATGGAATTTCCCTTGCTAATAAAATCCATGATTTAGCAACGGATTTAGCGATGGAATTTCCATTGTTAATAAAATCCATGATTTAGCGACAGATTTAGCAAAAAAAATTCCCTTGCTAATTGAATCTATGTTTTAGTGATGGATTTAGCAACGGAATTTTCCTTTCTAATTGAATCCATGATTTAATGATGGATTTAGCAACAGATTTAGCGATGGAATTTATCGTTCTAATAAAATCTATGATTTAGCGACAAATTTTCTCGAGCTAGTAAAATATGTAATATAGCGACGAATTTTCTCTACCTTATAAAATCCATAATTTAGCTACGGATTTAGCAACGGCATTTCCTTAACCAATATTTATTTATCTAATTTTTTTTATTTTTTATTAGTTTTAATATTTTATTTAATTTTGTTTATTAAATGTATGGTAATAGTCTATAGATGAGCAATCATTGAAACATACATTCTTCATATAAAATCATAAAAAAATTATATTATAAATAAATAATTTAAAAAAATATTCAAATACAAAAAACAATTATATATATTAATAAGCACTAAATTAACTATTTTTATGGTGAATTAATTTTTTATAAAATTATACAAAATTTTTTTCTAAAATTTAAAAATAAGAAACATAAAAAATTTGTATTAAAGTAACATTATATATTAAATTCAATAAGTATAATAATTCTTTTGTTTATTTTAAAAATTAAATTAACATATATTAAAATTTCTATTAATATAAATATAAATTAATTCATTGTATAATAAAAAAGAAAATATTTTATAAATTATCTAAATTGATGAATAAACTAGTAAAAATTAATATTATTATAAGTAAAAAAATTATATTATTATAGAAAACTTTTAAATAAATAAATAATACAATATTTGAAAATCTTGAAATATAATATAAATATAAATTTTTTAATAAAGTTAATAGAAAATAAATTAATATTTTTAAATAAATACATAGATGTGTGCTTTTAAAAAAATATATACTGATTAAATAATTGAGTAAATTTTGACTATTAACTTTTAACATTAATTTTTTATTAAAATAATAAATATGACTTAAAAATTCTAAACGATAAAATATAGATTTTTATATATTTTTTAACATTAATAGTATTTTATAATTTTTATGGCGAGTGACTAGAAGGAAAATCATCTTTTCATTTATGTCTTATTATATGGAGTTTGTTAATTTCGTACCTATTTGATTTTTTTTATAAGGCTAATCATATTTTTTTTATTGTTTATATATTTATTGTTTATATTAATATTATAATAAAAAATTTTAAGGTGTTTATTTTTCATGTGTACCTTCCAACATGCATATTAATTTTGTTCGAAAATTTTTTTGTAGTGAATACAATTAATTAATCTTTTTGATTATATATATATATATATATATATATATATATATATATATATATATATATATATATATATATATATATATATATATATATATATATATTATTTAATGCTATAATAATTAAAAATATAAAAAATTTGATTATCTTCTTCGACACCGATTATCTTCTTCGACGCTGATACTTAAGTGACGTGAACCTCCGCTGAAGGCCATCCATCCCTCGACATCGATGCTTCAACATATATTCGATTTCAAGGTTTAAGTTTTAATTTTTATTTGATTTGAGGTACGTTTTATACATTTATTCTTCATCGATTAACTTGATTAAGCTTAAGTTATAATGTTTCTGAAATTCTTCTCCTTTATTCACCGTGGTGTTTTTGGATGGTGTATATATACTTAATCATATACATACTTCATGCATTTGTGATATAATGTGTTGTCATTATGTGGATTTTGATGGTGCATAGTAGTTATGCCGAATTAAAAAATTTTTCAATATAAATAACTACATACTGTATACAAAAATAGTATACATAAATATAAGTTTGCTTTAAATAAGTGTTTAAACATAACTAGATATATATAACTATAAAAAAGTATACTTAAACTATTTAAACATAATTATATCTATAATTTTTTTATTACAATTGATGTGAAATGAAAAAATTGTTATGCATTGTTTGGGCATGTTGGTATAAAATGGGTGAACTTCTTTATCATGGTTTGGGTGATTTTGATGCTATAGTTTGTTGTTATCTTTTTATTTTGTTATGGTTATAAATATTTCTATTTAAAACTTCAATTATTCATGGCCCATTGCTAATGTTTTTGTTCACGGGTGTTCTTGAGTGAGGAACACGAAAAAAAATACATATGTTCTTGATTTATTATTCAAAAAAATAAATTTTTTAGAATAATTATTGAAAAACAAATAGTTTAAATCTCTATTTTGCTATTATATGAATGATAAAATGAGAGTGTGAATATGATCATAGTTTGTGTTATTTATGGTAATTTTTTTCGCAGTGTATTTTTTGATAGTGTAAGTTTTTTATTGTTTTCATTTATTTTATGGTAGTGTGTATATGTGTTTAATAATTTTGCATTTTTAAAATTACTATGTGCTATGCATTTAACATCATTTTTGAAAAATCTAGAAAAGCCATTTTGGTTAATCTATTCATAATTTTTGTAGTGTGTATGTGCGTGTGTGTGGAATAAAAATAATATGAATATATATATATATATATATATTCTATTTTTTAATTCAACTTTATTAAGTATAGTTTGGCGAAATGAAAAATAATTTGTGATTTAATTCAAAATTATCATATTTAATTAACTGGTTTTATATTTGAGCTATAATATTTTTCAAATTGGTTTGAAACCCATTGATGGTTATCTTTTGATAATATCTTGAGATTGGAAGGCATATCAATTGAATATTTATGTGTTTGCTTGCTCTATTGATTTGTTGTTGTTAGGCAACCAAACTTTTTGATTGATTAATCTTGTCATATAAAAAATATTATTATTAAAGGAGACCATAGTTAGTCTTTCAAGACCTTAGTTTCTCCAATGGAGATGATTTGTAGAACATATATTACCAACCTCAAGACCATTTACCTTGTAAAAAAATGTATATTGATGTTGTATCATGGTTGATGTGTGAGATACATATATCACTATGCTCTATCAAATCAAGGAAGTTGTCAACAATGACAAATCAACCACTCAAACATATGCTCTAACAAATGGATTCCTATATGTTGCAAGTTGATACTCATCTATTATTTATCTTGCACAATTGGTAATTAATCTACCCTTTATACTCTATTTGCAATTAGATACTCATCTTTTAGTAAGCTTTCTCAATTGAACTATAATCTATATTTTTATCTTTGATTAATGAGAAAGTATAATGGCATATACTATAGACCATGTTAAAGATAAAGCATAGAGAAATATTATCTCATCTATAAATGAGCATTTTCATTTGAAAGTAGATACTCATTTGTGGTAGTAGCAGTAAAAGAAGAAGAAGTAGAAAAAGATGAAGAAGAAGCAGTAAGAGAAGGAGAAAAAGTTTAAGATGATGAAAAAATTAGAGTAGCCTTATAGCTCTTAAGTAGCAATTACATTCATTACAAGAAATCCTAATCATTCTAATCTTCAAATAGAAAAAAATATTAGGCTTGCATCTCTTAAATTACAAAACAAAATAACAAAACAATTTAATATTATGCTTTGATACCACCAAAAGGTAAGAATATTGCTCTGAGAAGTATTTTCTTAAATTAGTTCAATTTTAATATTTTATTAAATATAATTTTCTTGACAATGAAAGTGCTATTCTTTATAATTTGTTGCATCCAAAAATAGCACTAACTTTTATCCAACTTTGCAAAAAAAAAAATAATACTTAATATTTTCATCCTTAATCTATATATATATATATAAATATATAAAATTGATAATTATGTTATAGAATCCAAAAAAAAAAATATCTATGATTTGGGTTATATTTTAGTACCCATATTCGGATACTCATAATTATCCCAATATAATTAAAAAAAACATTATGCATAAACCTTTTTCAGCTTACTCTGTATGCAAAACGAGTTAATGCATATGTTTATGCATATAGAGTATTTATGAACTCCATATGCATATGTTTTTGTTTACGAAATAATGAGTTTCTACATAAACTCGTATGCATACTTGAGCATATGCATTCCATATGAAAAAAGGAATGTAATTATCAGTATAGAAATTTGAAAGACCCAAATCATAAATATTTTGGATTTGGATCCCCAAATGTTATATTAAAATTAAAAATTGTAAAAAAATATAATTATTTTCATGTTGGTTCCCCTTAACATTTTTTCATATAATATTATAACTTTTATCCACTTTTGTTGCACCAAAATGCATCAGCTTTGTTTATCTCACATAAGTTTTTAAAAAATTTAAATCTAAAATAATAGTTTCAGAGATCAAAAATCAATTTTTGATTCTCATTATTTTCATGTTTGTTCCCCTTAACATTTTTTCATATAATATTATAACTTTTATCCACTTTTGTTGCACCAAAATGCATCAGCTTCGTTTATCTCACATAAGTTTTTAAAAAATTTAAATCTAAAATAATAGTTTCAGAAATCAAAAATCAATTTTTGATTCTCATAGAGTTGACCAAAATATACTTCTTCAAAGAAAAATGATAGGTTAAAACCCAGGGCTTACACCTATTTAATGATGCCACCAACCATCCAACTAGTAACTTTTTAGAAATCTTGGATTCAAAAATAATTATCATTACAACGCAAATAGGATTTGATTATTTTCAGTGTTTAGAATTATAAGTATTTGTGTAACTATAAGCATACCCACATTTAAATATATTTATAATTATATGTATAATAACATACAATATAATATTTAACTATATATGTATACATATGTATAAATATTTGTATAACTATATATAAATATTTGTATAATTATATAACACTATACAACATTAAATATAACTATATTTATAACTATGTATACATATATGTAAATCTATATATTTATTGATAACTTTATATATTTGTGTATGACTATTTGCATGAATATATTTATATATAACTATATGTTTAAATATATAAAAATATTAATAGCTATATATTGTATAATAACATATAACTATAAATAATTCTATCTTACTATATTTATAACTATAAAAACTTTATGCATAACTATATTTAAATATATAATTAACAACATGTATTTAATATACATTTTTATATATTAGTATAAAAAATGTATTTTACCATTTCCATACCTATATATAACTATATGTATAAATATATAAAATTATATGAAAAAATATATATACATATATTTATAAATATAAGTTTAACTATACGAAAAACTATATGTATAACCACATGTAAATATATTTATAATTATATGTATAAAAACATACAACATAATGTTTAACTAAATGTGTATGACTATATATAAATATTTGTATAATTATTAAAATTTTATATAAATATAACTTTATTTTTAATTATGTAAACATATATGTATACATATATGCAAATCTATATAATTATTTATAACTTAGTATACATTTATTTATATTTACTTATAACTACTTGTATGCATATATCTATATATAATTATATGTTAAACTAAATGTAACTATTTATAACTACATTTACTATATGTATCCTAACATATAATTATATATGGGATAATACTATTTTGTTGCACCAACGTGAAATAAACCCGCTAAAAATATAATATCAACATTATGTAAGCACATAGCATGAGAGTGTGCATTGATCAGGCTAATATATGATATAATACAAATAAGGGTCATACCCTTACTAATCCCAACCCTTGGGCCTCAGGCTCAAATATGAACTTATGTATAACAAAAAATGTAATATTTGATAGGTTTGTACTAAAGAACTTATATTTTCTTTTATATAATCCTTCATTCTAACAGTACACTCTCTATGTGTTTCTCTCTCTCCCTCTATAATTCTTTCTGTCTTTCTCATCCTCTTTTTCTTTGTGTCACACTCTCTCTCATGTTATTTTTTTTCTGGCTCTTCTTTCTTGCTTGTTCTCTTTCTCTCCCCCCTCTCTCCTTCTCTCTCTCCCTCTCTCTCTTTCCCTCTCTCCCCCCTCTCTCTTTCACCTTTTCTCTCCCACTCTCTCTCCCTTTTTTTCTCTCCCTCTCTCTCCCCCCATCTCTCGATTTCTCTAGCCATCACTCTCCCCACCTTATCTCTCTCTCTCTCTCTCTCTCTCTCTCTCCCTATCCTCCTTCAAACATTAAATGTATTTTTTTTGCTTTCATTTCTTGTGCATTATTGTACTTTGCACCCTTTATCTAGTATAACTGTGATATATTTTAATCTTTATCGTGCTAAAAATTATGTTATCTATTAATGTAGATTGTGCAATCGGCTTGCCTCAATATTCATGATATTTAAATTTTAAATATTCATTTGTAAGTAATTTTATTTTATTCTTTGTATATTTTGAAGTAATAGAATGTTTTATTTATATTAATGATTAAAGAATATTTTATGTAAATAAAATAGGGCAAAATGAGCTCAGATTGTCAGTGGATGTACAAAAGGGTTATTAATGGATTTTTGAATAAAGATTTTTTGACTAGGCTTGAAACTTTCATCAATTTTGCATGTAGTCAATCGAGATTGAAGGATGGAAAAAAAATTAAGTATCCATGTAATCATCGAAAATGTTAGAATATCTCTTTTTGTGATGAAAACACTATAAGATATCATTTGGCAAAATATGGCTTTGTGCCAAATTATTTTGTTTGAATTTATCACGGGGAAAGTACGAATGCTTTGAATATTAACCAAAATGAGGGTATTGAATTGTTTGCATGTGGCGAAGAATGATCAAACACATACCATAGAATGATCATGGAAGCTGCTGGTCCTGATTTCAATATGGATTTCATGGATGAACTACCTAATCCTGAAGCTCAAAAATTTTATGAAATGCTTAAAGCTGTAGATAAAGAGTTATGGTGTGGTTATAAAACACATTCGCAATTGTCACTTGTGGGTCGACAAATGAGCATTAAGTCGGAAAATCATATGTCTGCAAAATTATTTGATCAGGTTATAGAATTGATGAAGGAGATTGTTCCGGATAATAAATTGATCACTAACAAATTTTACAACACTAAGAAGTTACTACGAAGAATGGATCGACTAGTGATTGTTGTTTAAATGGATGCATGTTATAATGGGGAGGTGATAGTGATTTAATTAGCTGTAAGTTTTGTGGCCATTCTCGATTTAGGAAAGCACATCGTGCTGTAGAAATGCGAAAAAAATTGAAGGTTGTCCTTAAGAAGATGTATTATTTTTCATTAATTCCTCGCTTATAGAGACTAAATGCATCAAATGCTACAGCAAATGATATGAGGTGGCATTCCGAGCATGAGGTTGAAGAAGGGGTAATGCATCATCCATCAGATTCACCTTCTTGGAAGCATTTTAATTATATACATCAATATTTTGCAGCAAAAAGTCGAAATGTGAGATTGGGTCTCTACACTGATGGATTTCAGCCATTTGGGCTATCTGGACAATAGTATTCAACATGGCTATGATAGTGATGCCTTATAACTTTTCTCTATGGTTGTGTATGAAGGAGCAATATATATTTTTATCAATATTGATTCAAGGGCCAAAAAATCTAATAGACATGTTGGATATTTTCTACAGTCTCTTATTGCAGAGTTAAATCATTTATGGAATGTTGGCGTGAATACATATGATATCTCAAAGAAGCAAAATTTCATTATGTGGCAACCCTTATGTGGATAGTAAATGACTTCCCTGCATATTCAATGTTGTCTGGCTGGAATACTACATGATGATTTGCATGCCCGTATTGCATGACAAATACGATGCATTTACCCTCAAATATAGTGGTAAATAGTGATGGTTTGATAACCATCTTAAGTTTCTATCTACGAATCATCCATTTCGAAGAAATAGAAGTACATTTCGAAGAAATAAAACTCTGATGATAGTTGAACTAACTATTCGTTTAGGAGATGATATTATTATAGAAATTCATAGTTTGGGTTTGAAGAAGGTAACTAAAAAGGATGCTACTGGAAGTAATGAACCAATAGGCAAATTATTTGGCTGGGGGAAACGTAGTATATTTTGGGACTTTCCCTATTGGAAGTCCAATTTAATTCGTCATTACTTATATGTAATGCATATTGAAAAAGATGTCTTTGACAATGTTTTTAACACCATCCTTAAAGTAGATGGAAAAACAAAAGACACTTTAAAATCAAGACAAGAGCTGAATGATTAATGTCGATGGCCTGAATTGAAACTGAATGAGCAAACAGGAAAATTGTTTAAAGCTTGCTACCCACTTGATAAGAAGGCAAGACAGATATTGTGTGAATGGTTTAAAATTTTGAAATTCTTTGATGAGTATGCGTCAAATATGGGTAGATGCGTGGATATGAAGAATCTTAAGTTATTTGAAATGAAAAGTCGTGATAGTCATGTATTTATGTAGAGCTTAATACCAATTGCATTCCGTGAATTACTTTCACAATGTTTTTGGAAGGTCCTTAGAGAACTAAGTTTGTTTTTCAAATAGCTAACTGCAACCACAATCAAAATAGATGACATGGTGAGACTAGAAAATGACATTCCTACTTATTATTTGTAAGCTAGAATGGATATTCCCACCGAGTTTTTTTCACTCAATGGAGCATTTGCCAGTCTATTTGGCATATGAAGCACAGATAGTTGGGCTAGTATAATTCAAGTGGATGTATCCTTTTGAGAGGTAAATACATATAATTTGATGTGTTTTATTATTTCGTACTTTAAGTAATATTGTAATTTAATCAAATTGAAACCTAACATTTTGGTTGTAGGTATCTTCGTAAGTTGAAATTGAATGTTAGAAACAAGGAAAAAGTTGAAGGTTCAATTCGCAATGCATATTTAGTAGAAGAAGCATCATCATTTTGTTCTTATTATTTTGATGATCATGTCAATACAAAGAATTGAATTGTGCCGTGGAATTATGAAGGTCATGTGATGGTAGAAGATGGTTCTGTGGACAAACTATCTATCTTCAAGCACCATGGAAGAGCTTTTGGAAGAGCAATGAAAAGATGTATGACAGATTAAAAGTACAAAGAAACCATGAGCTATGTTTTACTTAATTGTGAGGAGGTTGCATTATACATTGAGTATGTATAAACAAAATCGTTGCAGGTTAAATCATACTTTAATTTTATCTTTAATAGGAATTATTAAAAATTGATGTACATTTTTTTTCTATTTTTATATTTGTGCAGTATTTATGCTGAGCAATTAAAATATAGACAACCATCAATTTCCAGTAATGATGTCGATTATATGCTAGAAAATGAATTTGTAAAGTGGTTCAAAAATTATGTGAGAATTATTAAGTTTAAAATTTGAATTATTTAATTTATTTTTATCTTTTATTTGTTAATATCAATTTTTTTAATTAATGTCACAAGTAATTGATCCTTTAAATGGAGATTCAAATATTTTTATTCAGAATCTAAGTAAAGGCCCGTTTTGATATGTGTCAACCTATCTTAGGTATTTTGTTAATGGATATAAATTTTACATAATCGGGCACGGTCCTTCTAAAATAATAATGAATAGTGGAGTATGCATTAAAGGCACAAGATATAGTGCAGATAAGATTGATTATTATTGTCAACTCAAAGAAGTTATTAAGTTGGAGTATCCTGGACTCAAAAATAACTAGATTGTATTATTTAAGTGTGGGTGGTTTGATCCTACACCAAATATGGGCACAAAGATTCATTCGGATTATAAGCTAGTGGTTGATAACCATAAACATAGATATAATTGAAATGAGCCATTTATTATGGCAGTTCGAGCTACTCAAATATATTATTGTACATATCTGAGTATATCTCGTGAAAAGAGAGATTGGTCGGTGATTTGCAAGATCAAAGAACGATCAAAATTTGAAGTATCACCATCACATCAAAGAAGTGCAAACATAGAAATTGCACCTGCATTCCAAAAGATGGCATAAATAATATTGAGCCTTTGAATGTAGATGAAGATCCATAAAATTTATGTGACTCAAATGGTGGCACAATAGAAATTGAAGGTGATCAATTTCTATCTGAAGATGAGTTAGAACTTCTTTCAGAATCAGACAAAATATCAAAATATCTATTGGAGGATGACAGTGATGCCGATAATTAAATTGTTATAATTTTATCATAAATTTAAACTTTCAAAGATGTTTTATATTTTATTGAAATCTATCAGTGTGTTTTATTCGAAAATGCATGCTTGTTCATTATCTTTCTATTTTTTGTTCTTTGTTTTATTTTGAACAGAAGATGGCGCCTAAAGGACGTGGTCGTGGTGGAGCTGGACGTGAACACAGAAATGAACCAAATTCAACTGGTATGTTACATAATGTTCCAAAATAAGTACCAGCTCATAGCCACAATCACCATCTCCATTTATATCACCATCACCATCATTGAGACCTCTACTAACACCTTTATCAGATGTAAGCCAACCACCAATTGTGCTTCGTGCTCACACTTTTGATCCATCTCAATCTTCTACACCAAAATTTACACTAATTGTTCCCCGATTTACAATACCAACAACATCATCAAATATTGATTCTTCTTTTGAAGTCAGTACAAAGTTAGAAATTGATATTGTAGATGAGAGGTAAAAGAAAAATGTAAAAATCATTTGAAAAAAAAATTTGATGTTACTGTCAGTGGTTTTTTAATATTGTTATGATTTGTTTGTTTTCTATGTTATTTATTTATTTTTATAGTTTTATTCCTTTTCATAAGTATTCAACTATAATTACAAAGGCTTTCAAGAAAATGGCTAATGCCAAAGCTTTCTCCTGGAAGAAAGTATCTCAATCGACAAATGAGTCATATTTTAATGAGTTTTATGTAAAAATAACAAAATAAAAGAATTGAAAAATTATTATCTAATTACTTAACTTTTATGTTGGTTATTATTCAAGCAGTAAATAATTATGTTCTTGTTGTTAATATAAATTATTTTGTCATTTTTTTATAGAATCAGTGCACATGGTCACCCAAATTTGATGGAAAGATAAAGTCATTATGGGAGATCAAAATAGCTCAACGGTATTCTGATTTTGTTCATAAATTAAAGAAAATTAAAGAAATGCCTAATTTTATATCCGAGGAAGACTGGCCCATGTGGCTTAATTATTGGGAGGAACCATATGTGAAAAAAATCAGATATTTCCAGCAAAAAATTTGACAAAGTGAGGTTGTTGGAGTAAGTACAGAAATCTGTCGACACACAGGAAGTTCAAAGTTGAGCATTGAGCACGCTCGAGATTTGGTACAAATTTAAAATTCTAAACATATCTATATTTTGTGTTTGTCCTAATAGTCCAATATATAAAATCTCTGCATGGTTTTAATAATTTTGTTAAACTTTTTTATCATTTGTTTTTTTAGAATTAATAAAAACAAATTCTAGGCTGGAGAATTGTGTCGAAATCTAAATTTCTATGAGATTTTCATGAAGATGCATGTGAAGAAAGTGGGTGGTCAGAATGTTGACAACAAGTCTCAGATGATTGCAGTAAGAAATTGTTATATTATTTAGACTTTATAAAACTACAGTACATTATAAAAATTATTTTGAATGCAAAATTTTTATTTTATTTTTTGTAAATCTAGAATAGTTTTTATCTCCATTTATTCTAAGGACATAAAGGAGGAATGTGTGACAGCTTCTCATTAACAAGTTGAGGGTTCTATGAATCTTCAACCAATTGATTATGATCCAATTTATTTGGAGACAAAAGGAGGTTGAAAGAAATAGCTAGTGTACTGAATCGACTCTAAGAGAGTGGTATTTTGTTGTAGCAGTCATGCTTCTAATTCATCTACCTTAGCAATGGTAGATGAGCCGGTTGAACAACAAGCATAGTAAACAAATGAATGTATTGTAGATATGGAGACTGAACTGAAAAAGAAGGATGAGCAGATAACTAATTTGATGGAAGAAATGCAAGAAATTAAAGATATTAAAAAAGCAATGCAATAGCAGATGTCCTATATCGAGTCATAGTTAGCGGAATTGATACATCAGATAGCATTCCGAGATCCAGCTGCGAATCCTCATAGGAAAGGCTAGCATTCCCTACAAATTATGATGATGATGGAGCATGAGAATTATTTATGAACTGTTAAATTATTTTTGTCTGTGTAGTAAATAATTATGATATTTTTTTGCAAGTATCAATTTTTTTTATTCTGGTTTTATTCTTTGTTTTTTCAAATAACCAAATTATGAATCATTGCAGGACACATTATGTGAGAGAAAAGAAAAAATCCTAATTCATAGCATTCTGACATTTCTATGGTCCTTCCAATGCATGGGTCTCATATTTACCGTTTCGGCTTTATAAAAAAGAGGGCTAGCTTATATTATTGTTATTTTTCTAAAAACATTATACCCTTGCACTCTCTTTATCTTTAAATATAATTGTTGGACATCTTTTGGATTTTTGGTGAAGCTGTATGAGAATAAACTTTAATTTGTGTTTGTTCATGTCTATAATATTTGTTTTTATATATCTGTGAATATATTTTTGTGTCTCTTAATTTTTTGGGTAGAGGTTTAGCCTATTATAGGTATCTAAAAGCCTTAATCAGCAGAGGCAGCATTGGCAGAGACGGCAGCGACAGATGTGGTAACAGTGGAAGAGGCAACGGCCGTAGTAGCGACAGCATCGCTAGCAGTGGCTTAGGCGACATCAGCGGTAGCTGTGATAGCTACGGCAGAAGCGGCAACAACAATAGAAGTGGCAGCAATGGCAGTAGCGGCATCAGTGGCAGTGGCTGTAGTAGAGGCTGCGGCGGTAGCAGTGGTGCCGGTAGGGGTGGCAGTGACAACACCGACAGCTACGGTAGCAGCACCAGCAGCACCGGTAGTGGGAGCAGGAGCAGCGCCAGCGGCAGGAACATCGGCAGTAGTAGTGGTGGTGATAGCGAGAGTAGTAGTGGTAGCGGGAGCAGCATCGGTAATGAGAGCAGCAGAAACCACAACATATGCGGTATATACGTACGTATATAGTCATTATATACGTACATATAATACTACATTATTTTATGCACATATATACTGAGTATATATTTGTATTCAATATATATGTACACTTAATACTGTAGTTTATATGTACATATATTGCAGTAATAACTTTATGAGTGAAATGCTAGTATATATGTACATATTTACTGTAGCAATATATATTTATCAAAATATCGTTATTAATAATTTAATTTGATTTGATTTGGTGGTTTAAATTTCTTAAAAATATGGTACCACATTGTTTTCCATATGAAGCATGTATAAGTGAACACATATTTCAACAAACATGAAGCACCGTGACTCAGATAGTATTTTCGCAGTGGAAAGTTGGTGATCGAAAGAGTAATTAAAGTGAAAGCAACATCAATGCATTGATAGATTATACTTTATGCACATTCGGTAGATACATTGATTAATAATATATAATATAATTTTTATTATTTTTTTATTTTTGTTATTTAAAATAATGTATTAGAATAAGTTATTAAATGAAATTTTTTGAATTTTAAATTTTTCTTTTATAGTTTCTATTTTTAGTTAAGTTATTTTTTAAATTTTAAATTATTTAATTAATTTTTTTTAAAACAATATTAAATTCAACTGTAATTTTTGTTTGTTCATGTCTATAATAACTATTTTGATATATCCGTGAATATGTTTGTGTGCGTCCAAAATTTTTGGGTAGAGTTTTAGCATATTATAGGTATGTAAAAGCCTATTATCATCAGAGGTAGTTGTGGCAATAATGACTGTAGTGGCGGCAGTGATGGTAGAGGCGGCAATGACACAAGAAGCAGTTAAAGTGGCAGTGGCAGCAGCAGCACCTGCAGCGTCGTCGGCAGGGCTGGCAGCAGCCACGGTGGCAGCCGTGGCAGCGGAGGTAGCAGGGGCAGCCATGGAAGTGGAGGCAGCAGGGGCAGCCGTGGCAGCCATGGCAGTGAAGGCAGCAGAGGCAGCCGTGGCAGCAGTGGCAGTGGCGCTAGCCGCGGTAGCAATGGCAGCAGTGGTAGCTGCTGTAGTGGAGGTAGCGGAGGAAGCGGCGACATAGAAGGCAAAGGCACCTGTTGCACCGAAAGCAGCAGCAGTAGTGGTGGTAGCAGCTACTGCACAGGAATCAGTGATAGCATAAGAAGCAGTGGCAACAGTGGCGGCTTCAGGAGTTGTGGCGACGGCGGCAGCTGTGATAGCAGCAGTGGTATTGGCCGTGAATCAGCAATGGCAGCAGTGGCAAGAGCGGCAGCGGGAGCAGTAGTGGTAGGAGTGGTAGCGGGAGCAGCAGCAACAACACCTTATGAGATATATACCTACGAATAAAGTTAGTATATACGTACATTTGATACTACAATATTTTATGTACGTATATACAAAGTATATTTGTACTCAGTTTATACGTACACTAAAAACTATTGTTTATATGTAGATATATTGTAGTAATATATATACGAGTGAATTGCAAGTATATATTTACATATATACTGTAAGATTATATATGTATCAAAACATAACTTTTTTTTGACTGAGTTGTTTAATTTTCTTACAGATATTATGCTGCATTGTTCCTCATACAAAGCTTCTATAAGTGATGAGATTTTTCACTAGACATTACATGCTGTGACTCGGACAGCTTTGTCGTAGTAGAAAAATGATGATTGGAGGAGCTGATGGAGAGAAAACAATGTCAATGAATGAATATATTATACTTTATGCACTGTCGGTAGATATATTGATGAATAAAAATAAAAGTTTGTTATTTCTGTGTTTCAATTATGTAAAATATTGAATTTGAATAAGATGTTAAATGATTTTATTTTTATTTATTATAAATTATTTATAGTTTCAATTTTTATTCAATATGATTTAAAAATAATAAATTTTTTAATTAAAAAATTTTTAAATTTTTTAAATTTTTTAAATTATTTAAATATTTTTGAAATTAAAATAACTAGGGAAAATTCCCTAGCTAAATTAGTGAGGGAAAAATCACTCACTAATTTAGAGAAGGAAATTTCCCTAGCTAATTTAGCTAGGGAAATATTAAAATTAGCGACAGATATTTCGTCGCTAATTTTCTAAAGCTAGGTACATTAGCTAGGAATTTAACCATCATTATTTTTGTTTAGCGACGAAATATATAGTTTATCTTGTTATTTTAGCAACAGAATTTTTCTTTTTTTAGCGAGGGAATTTTTCGTCGCTAATTTTTTAGCTAGAGAAAATTTAGTAGCTAAAATTTAGCAAGAAGCACTTTAGAAAGGGACACGATCCATTGATATCCCATCACTATATACCATTTAGCAAAGAAAATCTTTTATATAGCTAGGGAATCATCCCTAGCTATTTGGGATTTTTCTTGTAGTGAATGATAGATAGATAGATAGGCAGATCAAATAGATAGATAGATATATATATATATATATATATATATATATATATAGATTGATAGATAAAGTATTAAATAGATATATACATAGACATAAAGATAGACAAATAGATAGATAGATAGTCAGATTGATAGGCATAGAGAAAGACATATATATGATTGATAGATAAATAGATAGATTGATAGATAGATAGATAGGCATAATGATAGATAGAATTATAGATAGATAAATAGATAAATAAATAGATAGACAATTGGATAGATAGATAGATAAACAAATAACGAAATAGATAGACAAATAGATAGATAGACAAATAGACAGATAGATAAATAGATACATAGATACAAAGATAGATAAATAAATAACAAACATATCGATTGACAAATATACATACAAATAGATAGACAGTTAAATAGATAGATAGAGCGACAGACAGACAGAGAGATATATAGATATAGAGAAATATAGAAAAATAGGTATATTATTAGACAGATAGATTGATTGATTGATTGATAGGTACAGAGATATATAGACAGATTGATAAATTAATTGATAGAAAGAAAGATAAACAAATAAACCTACACATAGATAAATAAATAGATAGAAAGATAGACAGACATATAGACAAATAGACATGCGAATTGCAAAGATTGATAGACACACAAATACAAATAGATAGATAGATAAATAGATAGATAGACTGACTGATAGACATGCAAATAGCAAGATAGATAGACTAATAGATAGGCAAAGAGATAGAAATATAGATAAACATATAGATAAATAGATAGATAGGAAAGATAGATAGATTTATAGATAGTTAGATAGATAGACAAATAGATATAATAATTGATAATTTGATTAATATATCGATTGATAGACATAATGATATGCATATTGATAGACAAATTGATAGATAGATAGATTGATTGTTAGAAAAATAGATAGATAGATTGATAGACAAATATATATATATATATATATATATATAAAGATAGAGAAATAAAAAGATAGGCAGATAGATAGAAATATAGTTTGATAGTTAGACAGATAGATAGAATGATACATATAAAGATTATTAGACAAATAGATAGATAGATAGATATGGAGATAGAGATAGAGATATAGATAGATAGATAGAAATATAGAAAGATATATAGATAGATAGATAAATAGATAGATTGAATGATATAGAAATTCATAAACAAATAGATAGACAGATAGTTATATACTTAGATCGACAGATAAATAGAAAGATAAAAGATAGATATATTGACAGAGAGAGAGAGAGAGGTAGATAGACAAACAGATAGACAATAGGTATAAAGAATATATATAGATAGCCAGATTGATAGACAGATAGATAAATAGACAAATTGACACACAAATAGACATATAGTTAGACATACAGACAAAAAGAAAGATAGATAGATAATTAGTCAGGTCATTATACGATAGATAGACATATAGATGATTGATAGATAGATAGATATATAGTTTAATAATTTGATTGAGAACTAGATATAAAAAAGGTGAATAGATAGATAAATAAATAGACAGACAGATAGACAAAAAGATAGATAGATAGATAGATAGACAAAAGATAGACAGACATACCGGTAGGCATACAAATAGATAGATAGATACATAGATAGATAGCTAGATAAATAGACATATAGATAGATAGATAGATAGACATTTACATAGATAGAGAAATAGATTGATAGATAAATAGAAAAATAAATAGATAGATAGATAGATAATTTGATTGATAGAAAGATTGATATACAGATTAATATATAGATTGATAGGTTTATTGATAGATAGATTGATAGATAGATTGATATACATATTGAAAGACAAATAGATAGACAGATTGATAGACATATATATAGATAAAATAGATAGATAGACAAATGAATAGACTTATAGAGAGATAAATAGATGGATGAATATATAAATTATTAGACATTAGTTAGATAAATTGATATATAGATAGACATACAGAAAAATAGATATATAGATAAAAAGATAGACAGATAGATATATATATATAGATAGATAAATAGAAAGATATATAGACTAATTATTAGAAAGATAGATAGATTAAAAAGATTAGAAAAAAGATAGGCAAATAAAAAATAGATAGACAGATTAATCAGACAGATAGATAAAGAGATAGATAAAAAGATAAATAGATTTATAGATACACAAATAGATAGACATACAGAGAGATATGCCGATAGATTGAAAGATATACACACACATAGATACATAGATAGATAAAGACATAGACTAATAGATTAATAGATAGAGAGACAGATAGATATATAGAGAAATACATAGATAGATTCAGAGACATAAAGATAGATAGACAAATAGAGAGATACATAGACATAAAGTATAGAGTAGACAGATAGAAAAAAAGATACACGGATGATATACAATAGATAGATTCATAGATAGATTCATAGATAGATGTATAGACATATTGATAGATTTATTAAAAGAAAAATAGATAGATAGATTTTAGATTGATAGATAGAGAAATAGATAGATGACAAGTATAGATATATAAATATATGAATATATTAATATTTAATATATGGATAATCTAGACATATTTGAAATATATGATTATATGAATATCTGAATATATGAATATCTGAATATATGAATATCTGAAATATGAATATATGAATATATGAATATATGAATATATGAATATATAAATATATGAATAATGAATATATGAATATATGAATATATGAATATATGAATATATGAATATATGAATATTGAATATATGAATATATGAATATATGAATATATGAATAATAAATATATGAATAAATGAATATATGAATATATGAATATATGAATATCTGAATATATGAATATATAAATATATGAATAAATGAATATATGAATATATGAATATATGAATATCTGAATATCTAAAATCTGAATATATTAATATCTGGATATATGAATATATGAATATATGAATATATGAATATCAGAATATCTGAATATATGAATATATGAATATATGAATATATGAATATATGAATATATGAATATATGAATATATGAATATATGAATATATGAATATATGATATATGAATATATGAATATATGAATATATGAATATATGAATATATGAATATATGAATATGAATATTTCAATATGTGAATATATGAATATATGAATATATGAATATCTGAATATATGAATATCTGAATATCTGAAAATCTGAATATATGAATATCTGAATATCTGAAAATCTGAATATATGAATATCTGAATATATGAATATATGAATATATGAATATATGAATATATGAATATATGAATATATGAATATATGAATATATGAATATATGAATATATGAATATTGAATATCTAAAATCTGAATATATAATATCTGGATATATGAATATATGAATATATGAATATATGAATATCAGAATATCTGAATATATGAATATATGAATATATGAATATCTGAATATATGAATATATGAATATATGAATATATGAATATATGAATATATGAATATATGAATATATGAATATCTGAATATATGAATATCTGAATATCTGAAAATCTGAATATATGAATATCTGAATATATGAATATATGAATATATGAATATATGAATATATTAATATATGAATATATGAATATATGAATATATGAATATATGAATAAATGAATATATGAATATATGAATATATGAATATCTGAATATCTAAAAATCTGAATATATTAATATCTGGATATATGAATATATGAATATATGAATATATGAATATCAGAATATCTGAATATATGAATATATGAATATATGAATATATGAATATATGAATATATGAATATATGAATATATGAATATATGAATATATGAATATATGAATATATGAATATATGAATATATGAATATATGAATATATGAATATTTCAATATGTGAATATATGAATATATAATATATGAATATATGAATATATGAATATATGAATATATGAATATATGTATCTAAATATATAAATATATGAATATATGAATATAGAATATATGAATATCTGAATATTGAATATATGAATATCTGAATATATGAATATATGAATATATGAATATATGAATATCTGAATATATGAATATTGAATATATGAATATCTAAATATATGAATATTAATATATGAATATCTGAATATATGAATATATGAATATATGAATATATTATATGAATATATGAATATATGAATATGAATATATGAATATCTATATATAATATCTGAATATATGAATATATGAATATAAATATCTGAATATCTGAATATATGAATATATGAATATATGAATATATGAATATATGAATATATGAATATATGAATATATGAATATATGAATATCTGAATATATGAATATCTGAATATCTGAAAATCTGAATATATGAATATCTGAATATCTGAATATCTGAATATCTGAATATCTGAATATATGAATATCTGAATATATGAATATCTGAATATATAAATATATGAATATCTGAATATATGAATATCTGAATATATGAATATATGAATATAGAATATATTAATATATGAATATATGAATATATGAATATATGAATATCTTAATATATGAAT